>ML248887.1:49937-88223 GCA_005239495.1 Nicotiana undulata
ATACTAAGCAACAATAGATCTGCTCGAGTATCCAGACCCTCAATAGAAATAACACAAGACCGGTATACCCGATCTACCACAACTGTATCCCCCACAGGAGCCGACACATGAACAGCAGAAATCAAGGACTCACGAGGTATACCCAAAGAAGGTGCAAAATATGATGAAACATACGAATAAGTGGAGCCAGGATCAAATAATACCGAGGCATCTCGGTGACCGACTGAAATAATACATGTGATCACTGCATCTGAAGCAATAGCATCTGGCCTGGCCGGAAGTGCATAGAGACGAAATGGTCCCCCACCTAATCGACCTCCCCCTCTAGGGCGACCTCTAACTGCCTAACCCCCACCCCTAGCTGCCTGAGCGGGTGGTGCATAAGCTGATGTTGAAGCTGGAGGCTGACCCCTCGGCTGATAAGAGCTGCTAGCAAGATGGGGGCAAAACCTCTTAACATGGCCTGGATCCCCACACTCGAAACAACCTCTACCCACGACTGACGGCGGGGACTGAAGGGAACCCTCGGAACCGGAGTAGCTACTGGAAGAACCCTGTGCCGAGGAACCATGAAAAGACGGTGGCCTGGATGAACTCTAAGCTGGGAGGGCACTAAATGATAAATGGCCCGAATGAGAACAACAAAAACCGTGTCCTGAAGAAGCTCCACTATACACCAGACGGGCTGGCTGAGGAGGCCTGAATGAACGGCCTCTGCCAGGCTGAGAAGAACCACCAGAATGAAAGCCACTATAAGTACCAGATCCACGAGGCCTCTTGGCCTCCCTCTCCTCTCGCTCCTGGCGTCGAATAGACTTAATGTCTTTGGCGATGTCCACAACTGTCTCAAAGGAAACCCCAGACACTCTCTCTTTGGTCAGAAGAATCCGCAACTGATGGTTAAGACCATCAACGAATCTCCGAATCCTCTCCCTGTCTGTAGGAACCAACCAGACAGCATGACGAGCTAACTCGGAAAACCTCATCTCATATCGCGTCACAGTCATATCCCCCTGATGCAGCTGCTCAAACTCTCTACGCAGCTCCTCTCTCTGAGACTGTGGTACATACTTCTCTAAGAAGAGAATAGAAAACTGGTGCCAAGTAAGTGGTGGTGTACCGGCGGGTATGCGCCTCTCATAGGCCTCCCACCAAGCAAGTGCTGATCTCGAAATTTGAAAGTGGTAAATGGGACTCCGCTGATCTCAAGTATCCCAACTGTACGAAGAATCCTCTGGCACTTATCCAAGAAAGCCTGGGCATCCTCGCCCTTTGTGCCACTGAAAGTAGGGGGCTGGAGTCTGCTGAATCTCTCCAGTCTCCGCTGCACATCATCTGCCAAGGTAGGGACCACAAAATCTGGTGCGGCAGCAGCGGGCTGGACTGAGGCTACTCCCGGTGTCTGAAGCCCCCGAAGAACCTGATCAGGAGTCCGGGCAGCTGGAGTCTGTATGCCTCCCCCGGCCTGAGATGTGGTAGCAGAAGAAGATAGAGCGACCTCCTGTGCTAAGCTAGTGCACACTGTCAGAATCTGAGTCAGGGTCTCCTGAAGACCTGGAATCACTATAGGTACAACTAGTGCCGGGTCCTGCCCCGTTGGAACCTCCACTGCGGGAACCTGATCCTGAGCAAGGGGAGGATCCTCAGGTGCTGCCCCACGTACCGAACGGGCTGCACCTCTCCCCTTAGCCTGACCTCGACCACGACGACCTCGGCCTCGAACTGGTCCCGCTGGTGCCCGGTCATCACTGCCGGTAGTACGAGTCCTCACCATCTGTGAGAGGATGAAACCATGAGAGTTTAGTTCCAAAAATCAATAGAGTCGCACGACAGAATTCAAGGATTTGAAGTTTCCTAAGGGTTCTGCAACTCTTGAAGATAAGTACAGACGTCTCCGTACCGATCCGCAAGACTCTACTAAACCTGCTCTTGACTGGTGAGACCTATTCAACCTAGTGGTCTGATACCAACTTGTCACGACCCGTTTTCGGGTTGTGATGGTGCCTGTCATGGAACCAGGCTAGCCAATCGCTACAACAATACTCAATTCATTTACTAGAGAAATGTTTCATTATTGGCTCAACTCATAGTAATATGGAAATTTTAATCATTTAAAACAGTCTAATAGAAGAAAATAGGCTCCAACAATCAATCTAGGATCTGGAGTCATGCAGTCATGAGCTACTAACATAATATAACTGAGAAATAATACTGAAGTCTTATGTTTCCAGTTTCTAATACAGGAGGGAAAAATAAGGAAAGGAGGGACGGGACAACGAACGCCAGCTGCTACCTCGTCGGCTCTGAGGGATGAGCTGCTATCACCGATCCGCGTCAAATCTCGGTGCACCAGGATCTGCACACACAGTGTGCAGGTAAGTAACGAAAACAACCTACGGTCCGAGGAGGTGGTGAAGAACTCAACCCCCATAAAATAACAGTTCAAATAATGAAAATTCCAGAAATAACCAAGAATATCAGTGACAATCATGTTATGTAAATGACCCTGGAAACTTAGTAAAAATCCGGGAATAATAAATGAATGCCATGTATGTAGTATGCAGCTCTCACAGGTGGTCTTCTCGGTACACATAGTTGGTCATTGGCCCATTGAAAATCCATCCCGTAACATGTACGATGTGGTGACTCAGTCACTATGTACCGAGAGAGCAGGCCAATTCGGCCTTTCGAAGAAATCCATCTCCGGGTTATCATACTCATCCATAATCTGTACTAGGGAAATCCATCCCTCCATATCTCATAAACAATATCTGTGTCAGGGAAATTCATCCCTCTGTATCTCGTCAACAATAATCTGGGCCAGGGAAATCCATCCCTCTATATCTCATATCTCGGACAAATCCATGTCCAGGGAAATCCATCCCTCAATAATTGTGCGCTCACTAGGGGTGTAAAGACTCTGGAGGGGCCGCCAAGGATATGGCCCAAGCGCTATATATATATATCAAGCCCATGAAGGGTATATCATCTCAGCATTCGGCTCTGGGCCCATACTCAGTCATAATTACCAGTCTCCTCACAACACTCTCATTATGTAACAGCCCAAACAATGGCAATGCATGATAAATCAATGATTTCTGAGACTGAAATATGAATACATGTATAATAACAGGACTGAGCATGCACAAGTAAGGTTCATAATAGAAGCAACGGTAACGGACCATTTTCGGTCTACACATATAGACATGAGGTCTTATCATTTATACTTGTTATGTTTTCTTTTAGATTCTACGCATCAATAGCCTTCACAGTACCGATATCATGGTGGAACAACAATTAAATCGTGCCTGGAAATAAGCCGGGCCACAACAAATCAACCAACACTCATACGCCCGTCACTTGGCGAATGTATCATAGTAATTATCATCAATTCGCATGTATATTGGGGTCTTGAACCCCTCAGTTCCAAGGTTGAAGTCGTTACTTACCTCGAAACCGGCTAAAAACTACTTCGTCGGGCCCTTTCCTCGAGAATCGGCCTCCAAACGCTCCGAATCTACCAATAACCAATTACATAGTGTTACAATGTGCTAAGGAAAAATTCCCAAACAAAAATCTAGCAAAACTACTAAAAATCCCGAATTCGGTAAAAACCCGGCCCTCGGGCTCACGTCTCGAAAGTCATAAATTTTCACAACACTAGGTTCCTTGTCTTTTCACGAGTCTAACCATACCACGAACACGAAAATCGGACCTCAAATGGTCCTCCAATTCCCCCATTCTTCTTCTCTTAAACCCAAGCCCTAACCACCATTTTTCTACTGTTTTTACCAAAGATTTCAACCTAAAATCGTTCTTAATGCACAATATAACGAGTTTTGAGTCCAAGAAACTTACCTCCTTGAAGAAACAACGAAATCCCTCTTCAAACCCCTTCAAAACCTCCAACCCGTGTGTAAAAATGGTGAAAGAAGACTAATTTCGCGAAGGCTGCCTTTTATAGGTTCTGCCCAGGCATTTCCGCAATAGCGATGCCTTTCTCGCACCTGCGAATCCGCAGGGGCGACTTATAAACCACTCATGCGACTTCTCACTTATGTTGCCAAGCTCCCGCACCCGCAATACTCTTCCCGCGCCTGCGACATCGCAGGTGCGGACCTCCATCCGCCCTTGCGACCTCTTTCGCACCTGCGGCCTCTTTATCGCAACAGCGGGCCCGCAGGGGCGACATATTGACCGCACCAGCGGTTCTTCACTTAAAACCCAGAGCCCGCGCCAGCGACCCCATCCCCCGCACCTTCGACCTCACAGGTGCGATCTTCATTCTGCCCTAGCGACCAAACCTCGCACCTGCGCCATCCTTCTCGCGCCTGCGATATCCGCACCTATGGCCCAAGCATCGCAGGTGCGATCGCACCAGCAACAGCAGCTTCAGCTGCATATTTGGGTTCCAATTCAAGCCTATGATTTCCAAAAACTTCCGAAACACGCATTTGATCAAAAACCCAACCAGACCATCTCCGAATGACCTGAAATTTTTCTGGCAAGTCCAAAAAGACATAACGAGGCTACAGTAACTCTCGGAATCCCATTCCGACCCTCGGATCAAAATCTCGCCTATCAACCGGAATTCGCCAAAATACTAACTTCGCCAATTCAAGCCTAATTCTACATCGGGCATCCTAAAAATATTCTGAACACACTCCTAAGTCCCAATTCACCTAACGGAGCTATCCGAACCATAAAACCCACACTCCGAGGTCGTTTACCAATAAGTCAACTCCGGGTTGACTTTTCCAACTATAAAGCTCTTGTTAGAGACTAAGTGTCTCAATCCACTCTATTTTCACTCCGAACCCGAACCAACCAACCCCAACACTTCATGAACAGTCTAACCGAGCTACTACAAGACAAAAATAAGGGAATAGATGCGTATACCGCATAATGACGGATCGGGTCGTTACATTCAGTCCCTAATTCATGTTTAGTTTATCTTGTTTACCAGCCAAAACTGATTTCTATTATTCTGGGGTCTTACTCTTCCTTCCGGTAGTTGCGTTGGAGTCACAAACTTATTTCTCGAAGTGAGGATATAACTTTATGGCCGATACTCTTTTGTTGTCTCAAGGCCTGTCACCTCTCCTATGTACCTTCACTTGAATATAGACTCTGTAATACTGTCCTTTTTTTATCTACCATTGTCATCCATGTATCACGTCTTACTCATAATGCTCCATTAATTCTCTTCTTATTTCTTGCTAACATTTCTGTCAATCCCTTTATTCCGAAAACTTCGACAAGACATTCTTTTGCATTTTAGCTCCCCTTGCTCTATCCACGGGCTCTTTGGGTTGCCTAATATTATCTCCCTACTAGGGACGGGAGCCATACTAAGGTAATATTTATCCATTCTAGGCTTCTAGATCCTATGTTTGTAGTACTCATATCCAGATGTACTATTTTAGAGTGCACCATCTGGGTGTCTCACAAGGAGATCTATTAGCACATTTGCAACATTCTTCGGAAATGTCAACTAACGCAAACTATCCATTACCATCTTGGGTTACTCTAACCCCAGCCGGATCCGGCTATCCTGTCCTTTTCTTACACCATATCCGTTAGCTCCCATAGGGCATGACTGAGATAAGTGTAGCCGATTGTATGTACATCTATTATTGTTTAAGATAATTCAAAATGCTTATGTCTCCCTTCCTGAATGGTAAATAATGATAATCTTTATTAACTAGGTACCTCGTACCCTTCTTCACCTTGCTTCTTTTACTTGCTGCAACTTTTGTCTAACATCCATTTCCGTTATTCCTTTTTACTGTAAGAGGGGATAAGTATACTTTCCAAAAAGCTCCTTATCAAACACCGTACACCTTTTAGTACACGCATGATCTGATGAGGACCTCACATTTACTCATCATAAGCAAGATGCAAACTCGAGTTCCTCTAACTCAACACTTCCACATCTATATCTCTAGCCGATCATCTTTCTGAATGTAGGCATCGTCTCAGTATGAATAAAATAGAAGTTCGGAATTTGAATTCTTATAAGTGAGCTCTATCACACGATCTAGAGTAAGAAGAAAGAGTGACAATCCTAAATGCCTTGTAGCCTTCTTCTTATAAGTGTGGTGCACAACACACCCATAAATAAGACTCTACAAGACGTGGCTTGTAGACTCCCTAGCATAGAACTGCTCTGATACCACTATTGTCACGCCCCGAACATGGTGGGCGAGACCGACTGCGAATGCTGACTAAGTATTAATATAAATCTAGGCCGAAAAGTCCGTCTTCACTACTACATCTGACAAACCAACCAAATATACCAACAAGGCCTGCAAGCCCAACATACTGCACTAACTGACGGGATATGTCTACAGGCCTCTACTGATGGATATACTGTAATCAGAACAGCTCCCCGACCTACTCATAACATATATACATAAATATATATACAAGATGTACATAAGTTTCTAGACCCGGCAACTCCGAAAGGAATGGAGCTTACCAATCAAGCTAAACTCGGGCAACACTTAATGAGGAGGTCTACCCGTCTGTCTATCTGAACCTGCACGCATCAAATGCAGTGCCCCTAGAAAAAGGACGTCAATACGAAAAAAAGTACAGAGTATGTAAGGCAATATACTGAAAGCGGAAATTGAACTGATAATATAATAACGGCAAGTAGCTGGAAGTCAACGATAATCTGAAGATATTCTTACCTGCTGATACTGACTCAACTCTCTCAATATAGTAAGTAAAATAGTTTTCCGGCCCTATAAGGCTCAGTGTGTGTATATATATATATAAATGCTCTACCGTAGTAGGCTCGCTCGTAGGCGCTCGGCCATACTAGGCTCTGTGTCTCGACTAACTGGGCTCGCTCATAGGCGCTCGGCCACAGTAGGATCGGTATATAACTTACCATCTGATCAGAGGTTGCCCAATAGGGGCCTGCCCATCGATTATAGCTCGATGGTAATGAAAATATTGTAATACTGTATAAATAGGCTTTCTGCTCTCTAGACTGGAAGAAGACAATAATTAATTGAATATGAAGTCTCGATAAGGAGAATATTGTAACTTACGAGACTAGGAAAATATACATAAATTCCGGAATATGAATTTCTCTTTATATCTCATTATCGAAACACATGTAATTACGTGATCATGCCAAAATGAAGGAAGGGCTTAGCCTTAACATACATGAAAAATTAGTACATCATACTTTATGCCCCTTCGCCTAAAAGTTGAGTTTGCCTCACACATACACCTTGTAGTATCAATTTGTATTACAATTGACCCTTCTCTCAGCTATTACGCATGAAAACCTGGTCCCTCTTCTTGGCTACTGTTGCGAGAATGACCAAAAAATTCTGGTTTATCCCTTTATGTCAATAGCTCCCTACACGGTTTCATTTGATTTACAATTGCTAACACTCATATCAAATAGTCAAGATTTTGGATTGCTTCAGGTATGAACCTTATTCCCTTTATCTACTCCTTTGGAGACATTCTGGTTCAAACTTGTCTTGTATTTGGAATCGAAGTTAGTAGCAAGGAAATAGGAGGAATGGACGTTCTGATTCTTTTTCAAAAAGAGAATGGAACCAGACTTGAAAATGGCTAACAAAAGCTAAACGTTTCAAGATATGAGAAAGAAGGTTAACGTTTCTTTTTTTTTTTGGATTGAATTTTTTCTTCTTTTGTCTAAATGAAATGGAACAAGATTTTAAGATTTAATGGAACAAGACTTGTAGAAGGATTGAATTTTTTTTTATTCTGTTGTTGAAGTCTTGAACGTTATCACTAAGTACTTTAAGCTTGAAGACTAAAATGTTTCATTCTTTATTGTTATGACTAAGTACTTTAATCATGGATTCTTTAATATTATGCCACCTTTCCCTCAATTGTAATAGTCATGCATTCATAGACATAGTGGGCTGCCACGTGGGGTGGGGTGATAAATATTAATCATTATCCACTTATTAGTAATTAGGTAATGTCTCGTTACCCGATAATTAATCATTTACCCGCAAAATTAAGAATTTTTTCAAATTACTTAAATTTTACTCATTTTTAATATACTTTATACACCTTACTATCATTGTCATATGGTACCTTGTATTGTACTAGTCCATAAATATCGGGTATTAATGCTCGGCCCGAATTTTATCCCAACATGCCAAACTTGGACGCAAATTTATTTTCTTTGACTTGCTTCCCTTCTCACCTTCACGAATTTATTCATCACTTATTTGAAATAGCATAATCCTTATAATCTCCAAATAATTTTTTTTCTTGGACTGATGTCAATTACCTTACGACAAATTCAACGTACAATAATACAGGGTAGAACATTGTCGTAATTTAATTACTGCGTAGCGTAACATTATCGTAATGTAGTACTGCGAGACGTAATGTTGACGTAATCTTGCGGGGCGTAACACAGGATGCAGGGCAGGATTTGTGCGCCTAATGTAGATGGTTTTCTTGAGTTGATTCGTCAAGAGGCTTATAGCTCGCGGTACTCCATTCATCCGAGTGTTGCAAAGATGTATCAGGACTTGAGGCAGCATTACTGGTGGAGGAGAATGAAGAAGAACATAGTGGAGTATGTGGCTCGATGCTTAAGTTGCCAACAAGTGAAGTATGAGCATCAGCGGTCGGAGGGGGGATGTTTCATAAGTTAGAGATTCCAGGGTGGAAATAGGAGCATATGAGTATGGTTTCGTTGTTGGACTCTCACAGACTCAACGGAGGGTTGATGCAGTTTGGGTGATTGTGGATAGGCTGACCAAGTCAGATCATTTCATTCCTGTGATGACTACATATTCTTTTGAGCAACTGGCTCGAATCTACATCTGCGAGATCATCAGGCTTCATGGCGTACCGGTATCTATCATCTCTGACCGGTGTACCGGTATCTATCGAGCACCTGGATAAGGTGAAGGTGATTCAGGATCGACTTCGCACAACCCAGTTTAGACAGAAGAATTATGCGGACCAGAAGGTTCGCGATGTAGCATTCATGGTTGGAGAGCGGGTCTTGCTTCGAGTATCGTCTGTGAAGGGCTTTATAAGGTTCGGAAAGAAGGGAAGCTGAACCCAAGGAACATTGGTTCTTTTGAGGTGTTGCGGCGTATTGGGGAGGTTGCTTATGAGATTGCCTTGCCTCCCAGCCTTGTAGGGGTTCATATGGTATTCTATGTTTCTATGCTCCGGAAGTATCACGGTGATCCGTCTCTTGTATTGGATTTCAACTCATTCCAGTTTGACAAGGATCTATCTTATGTTTAGGAGCCAGTGGCTATTTTGGACAGGCAGGTGAGAAAGCTAAGGTCAAAGACCATTACTTCAGTAAAGATTTAGTGGAGGGGTCAGTCGGTCGAGGAGGCGACTTGGGAGACCGAGCAGGATATGCTCAGACGTTATCCTCATCTTTTCACACCTTTTTATATGTCTCTATACTCGTTCGAGGACAAATGATTGTTTTATGTTGGGGAGTATGTGACGACCCGACTAGTCATTTTGAGAGTCGTAGCCCCGATCCCCTATTAACTACTTTCCCCGTATATATTTCTGCAATTGCGACTTGCCAGAAGGGTTAATATTGGGTCTTGGAGTGTTTTGGGACACCTAGTACCTAAATGGAGGTTTAAGCCTTAGGATTTAGACCGTAGTCAGAATTGTGTGAAGATGATTCCGGAATGGAGTTCTGTTAGCTCCGTTCAGTGATTTTGGACTTAGGGGAGTGTCTTAATTGCGTTTTGGAGGTCTATAGCTCATTTAGGCTTGAAATGGAGAAAGTCGAATTTTGGAGATTTTGAATAGTAGTGGAATCTTTTATATTAGGGCCGGATTCTGATTCTGAAAGTTTGGGGTCAATCGGATGTGGTTGATAGGTTTCGGCATCGGTTGTCGAATTTTGAAGTTTCACATTCTTTAAGTTTGAATCGGAGGATGATTCATGATTTTAGCGTTGTTTGAGGTCGTTTGAGGGCTCGACTAAGTCCGTAGGGTGTTTTAGGACTGGCTGGTACGTTTGGTTGACGTCCCGGGGGCCTCAGGTGTGTTTCGAATGCTTAACAGATTGAGTTTGGGACTTATGCAACTGCTGAAGTTGATGCACTTGCTGTAGTAGCACCTGCGCACTTTGGGCCGCAGGTGAGGCGCCACAAAATCGGCCAAAGAGACGCATGTCACGATCCAAAATCCAACTAGTCATGATGGCACCTAACCTAATCCACTAGGTAAGCCAATTAACAGCTATCCAATTTCAATAAAATTTAATAAGACAACTAAGTATAACAAAATATCTAAATCATATACATTTTCCAAGGGCTGGTAGTACAAATCATGAGCTTCTTAGAATAGAATTTATAAAGCTGAAAGGAAATAAATACATTGTCTGTTTGAAAAGTACACAAATGGAGTTTTATAGATCTAAAGCTACAACGAACAAGGGGCAGCTACAACCGGGACGCAGGTACATCTTCAATCCAACTCCATCAAACACAACAACATCAGCAGCCAAAATTTGCACGCAAGGTGCAGAAGTGTAGTATGAGTACAACCGACCCCATGGACTCAGTAAGTAACAAACATAACCCTAGGTTGAAAGCAGTGATGAGCTAACACAAGGTCGGGTATAATGTTCTATACGCCAATACCACACAAGAGGGGGGGGTGATTTGTGTGGTGTCCAATTTTCGTGTGCACTAGTTATAGAAAGACCAGGTTCTTCTATCTGTTCCAACTTCTACATTTTGCGGAATAATGATCGCAGAATTTAAAGAAAACATAATAATTTTACGTGGAAAATACCTGGCTCAAAAGGTGAAAAAAACAACGACTTTCCAGTAGGATTTTCCCAAACTCTTCACTAAATCAATGAGCCAAACATCATTTACAAAATAAACTCTTTTGTAAACCTAAGATTAACTCTAACCCGTTGTGGAAAACTAGTCTCTAGCTATTTGCGACAAACTTCAAGTTAGCTCTAACTTAAACACTCAGTACCCATTACAATTGCTTCTAGATAAAGCTGAAAGGTACAATTTGTAATCACCTACAACAAATAAACTAGACTAAAAGACAACATATGGAACTGGTTCTTCTAGCTGGTTCAAGTAGCTTCAGAGTTGCACCCTCAATTCTCACACGAACTTCTTGCAAAAATTCTTTCGTAATTTTGCTCTCAATTCCTGTTTTGCTTCTGTATTTGTGCGCACCTGTACAATAAGAACACTGAACAATATATAGGATTTGGTAGACAAAGAGGCACACAAGAATTCGGATGCTACTCTTCCTTGGTGGAAGAGTTCTAGTTGATCTCAACTCCCTAAATCCTCCCTTATCTTGCTTATGTTCTTACTGAATAAGGAGTCCATCTCCTTATCAATTTGCAACCTTTTCGATCAAGAGATATCTCTTTAGATCAAAGATTTCCTTTATCTCCTGCTTGTGCACCTCACGTGCCCTTAACTCTCCATGTATCTATGTCTCCGGCGATGGACCTAGTTCAACTCTGAGTTCCTTTGTCAATCTTCAAAACCATTCAGCTTCTTGATCCAACAAATTCCCCCCTTTTAATGATGACAAACTATGTGCTTAGGCTTGTAACCACTTTAATCCAACATTGACACCTTTTAGAGTATTAAGAATTTATCATAAAGAACCATGTTCATTAGGTTATAAATATCACATATTCAAAGTATAGCACATCTTCCCCCTTTTTGCATCATCGAAAAGTTGCAAAATGTTAGAATTACCAGATATATAAGAATAACTCATGGCCACTGGGGCAACTGCAAGTGCAAACTTGGATTAATCATCAATAGTGAACTAAGAATGCAAACTATCAAAGAAAGTGAGACAAAACAATTAAGAGTAGAAATAGCAAATCACATTCATAAAAGCATAGTTCAGCCACCAAACACACAAAGAAATAAAAGAAGATACAATCATGAGCAAAAGATAGCAAAAAAAATCCCGAATCTAGGTCATTGAGGGGTGAAGACATGCGCTGGACACCTAAGGCTGGGAAGGGGTGGAGGTTGGGTTCTTTGCTTTGAGAAGGGAGAGCATATTTTGATGAATCCCATCATTCTTCTCCTTTTCTTTGGATAGTTTAGTTTTGAGAGCATCTCTCTCAAACCTCAACCTCTGTAAGGAGGGTCTTTAGTCGAAGAATTTTGGCATCCTTAAACACGCCTTCTTGTACAAGCGCCCTGACCTTGTTGTTCACATGCATTTTTCTAGATGAACCCGGTTCATCGTCAGGAACATTCACAATATAGTCACATGCCAGAAGCGTGTTCTTCCCAAAATGGTCCTTGATAGTGGCCATTTATGCCTTCTTCAAGGGCACTTTGAAGTGAGTCAGCACATTCATCATGATGAAACCATATGGGATGGCATGGGCCTTGGAGCCATTTACCACGCTGTCCAGCAGCTGAATAATAAAATAGGGCCAGTTGATTTACCTTCCATTGTCCAGTCATTCCATGAGGGTTAAATCCATATAGTTGGCTATGTGTCTTCTCTCTTGCCTGGGCAGTACGCATTTGTTGATGAACTCGAACACCACCTTTTGTGAGGGTTTCATCTCGCTTTTATACACATATTTTGGTTCCACTTCTTTAGCATTGTCACTGAACCTTTTGGTAATATGCAGTGCATACGGAAGACCATCCAGGCTGGGCCACTTCTGCCTCGTATAAGCATCATAACCTTTAGAAGGTATCCCAAGTATTTCACGCAGCTTTATGGCATCAAAGGTGATTTTGGTCCCCTTGACATGACTGGAAACCCTGCCATCCTTGACCTCAACATTTGCCATGAACTCCACAATCTGACTTCCATCTAACTGAAGGACAATGTCCTTCCAGCCCTGCACTTCCAAAGTGTCCAATAGGTAGACCATGCCAGACTCCTCCAGATCCTTCAACAGTCTCCCCTTTAGAATTGTTCGCTTCCCAATTTTGTAAACTTGTCTTTCTCTCCACTAGACTCCTCTACTTCTACACCCCTCCAATCTTCCTCTTCATCAATCTGAACCTTCTTGGATTTCAATGTAGACCTAGTCCTCTTAGCAAAAGTTGAGGGTGTAGAAGACACAGATGCAGACTTCTTGGGAGAAGTCTTGGCTTTATTGGGTTTAGGTGTCTGAACCTCAACATCTGTCATTTGTTCATCTTGATGGACCAGGTCCATATCCTCAACCTTAACAGCCTCTACAGGCTCAAACACTTTTGCCTTCCCTTTTTCAGCTCCCTTTCTCTTACTCTCCCTCAAAGCTTTCTGCAACTCCTTTTCACTCTGCTTAATTGCACTGCGTGTAGTTCGTCCTCTAGGAATGGAAGTTTCAGCAGAGGGAGTGGCTTTTCTCGTCTTAATTGCCACTGGAGTTTCAACCTTCTTAGTCTTGGGTGTCCTCTTCCTTTTGGATTTATAACTCTCCCCTAACTTTCTCATAAGGTCAGCCAAAGTTTCCTCAATGGATGAACCAGGTTCATCAGTAGAATGTCAAAGATTTTCTACCCCCTCAGCAGCCTCTCCTGAGTTACTTCCCCCTAATTTTTTGGCACCTTTTTCAACTGCTACTGGAGCAGTACCGCAAATTGCCAATGGAGTACCTTCTACCCCTGTTCCCCTCACATTACTTCCTCCTCCCTCTCTCATTTTCTTTCACAATTTTATTTTTACAACCTCTCTGTCGCCTATCAAGAACTTCCACATCCACTACAAACCCAATCAGAGCAAAGTTATTTTCAACAATGACGGTTTCAGGCTCATACCCAGTTTTAGGAGTTGATGATACCTGTTCAGCATCGGATGAACCAGTTGCTTCCCCCTCAGTTGATGACTTGAAGGAGTCATTGGAGTTCTTAGATTCTTGAGCATGGCTGGCTTGAAGCAGCGTTCAATTTCTTAGCTAGAGAGCCAGTAGCCACAGTTTTTCTTGCTAGCATTTTGACATGCCTTTCGCGCCCCCCTTTTTCTCTCCTTTCGGATTAGTCAGGGTCTTTGACATTATTGGGACAACTCGTTTTCGTTTTGGGAAAGGGATATAAGTAACTTGAAGAGTCGCCACCTAACTAATTAAGGTGCGTTAGGGCACCTACTATGGGTCATAATAACACTAGTTGAATTACCAGACATTGGGTAAGGGCTTGAAATTACCCCAAGGGGAAGGTGTTAGGCACCCCTCAGAGTCCACAACTGTGGTTCCTGGCCAAACAAGCTTTATGAATTTAAACAAGTAGCAAACAAGAAGTCCAAAGTATATGCTTGTAAACAACTAAAGGTATGAAAAGACTCGCAGTATAAACACACATTTGTGATAAGGTTTTAAAAGATTTGAAGTCTGAACACATGTATGTAAGGGATAGGGGAGTCTTAAGTTATTTATCCTATAGGATCACATCAGTACAATGCACGATAATCACTCTTCAGAAAGAGGCTACACGTGACATTAGCACAGTGGTCATCATATCCATGTCTACCCTTTACCCCACCCTTTTAGCGGTTATTAAGCGAGTTTTATTTAACGACCTCTATGCGTGTTGTTACCCGTCGCTTCTTAATGGATCTGGAGGAGTTTAGGACCTCTAATATATGCAGTTCTAGACATAACCCCTAAGGTTTTTTAAAGGAGAAAATTCTAGGTGACTGGCAAGAACACATAGGACTTAACAGATAAAGGAAGGAAAAATAGTTATGAGGCTCAACTTTACCTCCATAGATAATGCACATAAGAAGCACGTCTCAAACACAAAAAAGAGCAATTTTTAGAGAAATGACCTAAACAGGATATCTAAGCTGATGATGTCTAAGTGAATATCAAAACACAGAAGACATGCAACTTTGTTTTATAAACTAAGAAGCAGGGACCCTAATCAGTTTGCCTACTGATTTTAAGATTGTCATCCATTAAGAAGTAAACACAAAAGAGAGCAGTACTTAGTTTACAGAGGTTGATTACCTAAGGCTTGCCTAGGCATGGGATCATGTATAATAATCACCAAAATTATTAAAGCAGTTTAGAAGTCGTTTTTTGCCTAAGAGCATGTTGTTCTAAGTGTTGCAAAAAATACAGGGGTTGGTACGAGTTTTATTTAAAACAGGATAATCAAATGTGAAACTATTTTTGGACCTCTTTTTATGAATCAGTAGTTTAATTTAGGCATTTTTAACGAGACCTTAGAGCATGGTATCTAATATGCAAGTGACAAAATTTATAAAGGCATGATTTCTAAATGCACAAAGAATTATAGAGCATGATTTATGAATGCACATGAGTGACATTTTTTATGACAATGATCTTGACAGAATTCTTAAAGCATGATCTCTAAGTGCACAAAAGAATCAAAAATTTCTAGGACATGATTTTGAATGTGCAAGAGTATCAACTTTTACATTAATGCTGTTTATTAACCTAGGAGCAGTATATCCAAGTGATAATCATAAACATGTAGAGATGTTGAAGCAGTAAACCTAAGAACATGATATCTAGTGCATGCCATGATTTGCATGTATTGGTCCTAAACCTGGGATTCTAATGCAAGTATATGGAATGTAAAAGACTAAAGTAGGATTTCTACCTAGTAACATTGATAAAAAAACTACATAGCTACCCTCCCCATTTCACTAGCCATCCCCAGTATTCGTTTACAATAAATATTACAGACCAATATTGAATGAATTACATAAATAGATAAATAAAAAAGAAGAAGTTACACTATTGGGAGACTGAAAATAGGCCCAGATTTCCAGAACCTCAAATGCCCAAGTGTTTCATAGCCTTTTTCATGTCCGGGTGTGTTAGAGTTGCCTAAGGACCTCAAGGGATCTGGGATAGTGCTCACACCCAGATTTCACAACCATAATTGAGTAAGTGCAGTGTGGAAGAGCCAACTCAAATGCATCGGAGTACAGAGGGATATCATAGGGATCTCAGAGCAGTCACACATTGGAGGGGCAGAAATTAAGGACCAAGGAGTAGAATGAGAGTGCTTGACATAGTTTTGAAAAGGTTTTAATAGAAAAGCAGTATTTAAAAAGGACTCAATTAAAATAGTTTTATAAGAAAACAAGAGAGGGCTGTCAGTAAAACAGTTTTTTTTACAAGAATAGGCCAATTAACAAACAACAAACATAGAGCAAAAATAGGTTCAACAACATTCAAAGAACCAACATTCACGCAGGGATAGTTGGGGATTGGGGGACAAATATATCATGTTGGTGAACACATAACAGAAAGAAGTCCTTTGCAATTGGTGTAGGTAGTAAGACATGGATTCAGGAGCGCTAATTAGAACATAGTTAGAGAATGAGAAATGCTTTAGGGATTCATGGGGTTGGGAGACAGTAGAGTATATGATTTGATACTAAGCATGATTGAGCATAACATTAAGACAACTTAGGATAACAAATCAATAGGTGCATACTAGAACTAGGCAATAGTATACAAACATTAAAACAGAGTAGAGCCACATTGATTATAGGTTCATAAGAGCATGCTGACCCTAAAGAGGTAAGATATAACTAGCATACTTAGATGAAGCAACAATGCAAAGAGGTTAATTACATATTGAACAGCAAAACCATAGATAGAAACAAATCAGAAATATCATAAACTGAAGCAGTAAAACATATTGGTTTTGAGACTTAAATTGAAATCAGAACATACCAGTAGAGAGATAGTAAACACAAAGTGAAGAATAGGAGAGTACAATAATTAGCCTTGGCTTGTAGCCGGCTAATTCAGGACAATAGCATGTAACCACAAAAAGAAAGCAGAAAAACTTTGAGTGTGAGAGATAGTTTTTAACTAAATGTGTTTGTGTGTGTGTGTTAATGAGAGAGAGCATATATATAGTAGTTTGAAATTATGTAGAATAAGGTAAAAAAACACAATTGTACAGTAATTATGGGACTTAGAACTAATCAGAGTGGAATCAGTGCAAGTACTCCCATAGTTAAGGGAGTTATTCAAACGGTAAGTAACAAATATTGAAAGAGACAATATATAGCTTAAGGAAATAATTCAAACAGGTCAAGTATAGATCAGGTAATTAGGCTAGGTTCTGAAATCTTAACTAAGGAAATAAAAATCAATTAACAGTATAGTCAATCATGTAACAAGGCAAGAAATAAACTAAAGGTTAGAAATTAGTAAAGAATGTTACCATAGGAAATATGTAAAGGGTATCAATCACAGGGAATCAGGGATTCAAATAGAATAATAGTACTAATTACTACAAACTTCTGTGAATGAACATAATAGACACAATATAGGCAAAAAAGAGATAAATCAGAAACCCTAATAAGGTAAAAAAATCACATAGAATTAGGGATTCAGCTAGAAAATAGTACTGAGTAGAGGAAATTATCACAAGTTTCTGTCAATAAACAAAGTAAACATAATATAGGCGGAAGAAGCAAGAATCAAAAACCCTAATAAACATGATAGGGTAAAATCGCTGAAACTCAGAATGTATTCGTGAGAAACAAGTATACATTCAAATCAAACGAACAAATAAGACAAGACAGCCTCAGAACCCAGGATTAAATCAAAAGAGCTAGGGGTTTTTACATAGTAAATCAGGTAAAAGGGGAAAACCTAAATAAGTTGCTTAAACAAAGTAGAAATTATAGAACAACACGTAAATATTAGAGGAAAAGTCATTTTCAAAAAGGGTTAAGAAACCCTAGCTATGAAGACGAAGAGACGTTTTGAAAAGATCATCGAGATTCTTAGAGAAAACAGTAAAGTAACTCAGAATACACTCAGATCTATTACAGATCCAAGGAGTCAAGAGATAAAATTAGGGTTTCAGAGAAGAACAACCCAGAGATGGAGAGGACCTCAAGGTAGCAAGAATCCAAGAATGGGGGGAATCCATGAAGGCTAAGGGTGGTGGTGGAACCACCATTGTTACCGGCGAACAGGTGGCCGGTGAGAAGGAGCCATGGATAGGCAGAGAGAGAATGGGAGGATGTAACAACAGAGAGAAAGAGGAAAAATGAGAGTGGGGGGTGGGGGGGGGGGGGTAGACTATTAGGTTAATTAAGGAAGGTGCGGATCTGGGCCGTTGATCAAAATTGATCAAAACAGTCACGATTTAAACAGATATTGGGTCGGGTGGATTTATGTATTAGACTGATTCAATTGGGGTTTGGGGCTAGTTTAATTTAGGCTAGAATTGAAATGAAAATGGGCAGTTTGTTAAATACTCAATTCAAATTAATTAAAAATAATTAGTCAAATAGCTAATAATTATAAAAACGAATTTTATGCATAGAAAAAATAGTTTAAAATGATTATTTAGTATTTTAAAATACCAATGACTAATTTTTGGTAGAAAAATAGTTCAAAATTATATGCTTGGGCTATAATTGCAAAGTTATTGCGATTATAGCCAAAAGATGCTAATTTGGCTAATTATGAAATAATTTGGCCTTAATAGGACCATAAACAATAAATTAAATCAAGAAATACTTTTGAAATTACTTGTGATGCAATTTTATAATTATTTATAGGAAATAAAAATGCTGGATAAATTATGGGAAAATACCAATTGTTATTAATGCATGATTTTGAAGGGTACATATGCAATTTAAAATATTTTTGGGAAAAATTGTGTATCAACAGCTGCCCCTCTTTACCCGGAAAGGATGAAAGAGTTGTCGGGTAAAGACATGATAGCCAATTTTTTACCGAGCGAAACGGTTTGAGAGATTTAGGTCGCACCCTGGTTTCTGAGCTGCCTACATATCCCTAGTTTTACAGCAATCAGGCCGTATGTAGTTCCAGATTCATCGATGAGATATACCGGTGAAGTCACTACAAGAACGGACGCAACATCTAGGGAATGGTGATTGAATGGTTTACGGGGAGATCAGGTTTGTTAATGGTTGGGAGAACTGGAGAGGGATCGCTCCTACTGGGATAGATGTTGCTCGTCGGGTCACCGGCAAACAAGAGTAATACAAGCGTCTATAGTGCATAAATTAAAACATGATGCAGGTTCCCGTTGGACCATGAGAGTTGTCTTTGGTTGGTTAAGGATAACGTCCTCAGACTATGATGTCCTGGGCCATGAATCGTTCGATGAGAGATTCGCAGTCCATGAAATGATGTTCTCGGTCCATGAGGATGGTTCCTCCAAACTATGACGCCTTTGAATAATGATATGCAAAAACGGGAGAGATCCTCGGGCCATGACATGGTGTCTTCCGGCTACGAGGATGATGTCGTTAGACTATGACGTCTTTGGAAAAGTTGGCGATATTTTAGCCCATGAAATGCTGTAATATAATTTCCACAAGACAGAGCTTAGTCTTGGGAAATGAAGGGCAGAGCTTAGCCTGAAAGAGGAGCAAAGTAAATAAAGCTTGAGAGACAGAAATAAACAAGTAAAAACAGATACAGAGAGAACATGCTGGGGAAAAAGGTGCAACAATTACTAGCACAGCAGAACACGGTAATAACTAAAATGTAGAAGTAAAAGCAGGGATTTAACATCTCAGAATAGATAATGAACAACAAAAGGCACGACATGTCCCCTCGTGCATAATCTCACAATCACTCGGCACAGAATGTCCCCTCGTGCATAAATAGTAAAATCACTCGACACGGAATGTCCCCTCGTGTATAATAAACAATCGGCAGGGCATGTCCCCTCGTGCGATAAATAATAAACAATCAACACGGCATATCCCCGCGTGTGTAATAAACAATCGGCACGGCATGTCCCCTCGTGCGATAAATAATAAATAATCAACACGGCATGTCCCCTCGTGCGATAAATAATAAATAATCAACACGGCATGTCCCCTCGTGTATAATAAACAATCGGTACGACATGTCCCCTCGTGCGATAAATAATATAAAAATAACAATATAATGTGAAAATTAACAATAAGAAATCTAAAGTATATGGAAATACTCAATAAAATTCTATTGTCCCGGCAAGGGACTCAGCTATAACCAAACTCGCTCAGAAGTGTAATTTCAAACGTAAGAGCCTTAACTGAACAATTAATCAATAATTCCCCACGTCATGAAACAACATCAATGTATCGCTTCTAAATCACCAATTATTCATAGTATAGAGAATATCAAGAACACGGTATAATTCATCACAATTGACTCACGGGCAAGCTTGACCGCAACATATAGGTACTCTTCACCTCACCCATACGTTGGACATGAATTACACATAGCAAATAAGACTCTATACCTATTCCCTCAAGCTAAGGTTAGGCCAAACACTTACCTCAGCTCCAAAGTGCAAGTCAAGCCTCAATCACAACCTTTCTTGTTGAATCCAACTCCGAATCGATGATATCTAGACATAATTGATTTATTAACATCAATAATCACTCAATAAACCAATTCCAAAGCCTACTTATACATTTTCTATCATTCTTCCAAAAATACTAAAATTCAACCCCGGGCCCGCACGCTCGAATCCCAAAAATCCTTGAAGGAATCACTCACCCACAACCTAAGGATAAAAAATATGAAGTTTCCACTTTAATTCATAGCATTAAACGGACAATACGCGAATTTCTCAAGAACCCTAAGTTTACTAGCCAATTCATCATTTTCCCATTAATTTAGTAGGTAATCCCATTAATTATTCATGCATGAAACTAGTATTAGGAAGGAATTAACTTACCTTAACAGTAGCTAGGTCGTGGTGTGTTCTTCCCAAGCTCACAAGTCTCTAATGGGGTTTTTGGTATGAAGGGAATGAAGAAATCCCGAGTTATGGTATTTAAAACAAATCTGGCCTACAGGGGTTCCGCACATGCGGCCTTAGGACCGCACCTGCGAGGAAATGGCTGCACCTCCGGAAAATGGCTGGGGGAGCTGGGTTCGCACCTACGAAGTTATGGGCCGCACCCGCGGTCCCGCTCCTGCGGAAAATGGTTCGCACCTGCGGAAGTTGCGCACCTGCGAGGTTGGGACCGCAGGAGCGGTCCCGCACCTGCAGCCGGGCAACCGCACTTGCGGTCACACCAGCTACAGCTGCACCAGCAGTGATTTTAGTTGGTTTTTGGCCTCGTGCGGGGTCCGGGAGGCACCTGGTCCCACCGGAGACCCTGTCCAAATATACCAACAAGTCCCAAATCATTCTAGGGATTTGCTCGAGCCCACGGAACACTCAAAACAACGCTAAAACTCAAAATCACCCTCCAAACCCCATGAATTTATAACTTAAGAACTTAGCTTTTCTTGAATTCTATAACGACGCGCCGAACCGACCTATACAACTCGGAATGACTTCAAATTTTGTAGACAAGTCATAAATGACATAAAGGAACTATTCCCGGTCTCAGAATCACATTCAGACCTCGATAACATAACGTCACGTTACAAACCAAATTTCAAAATTTAAGGAAATCCTTGGTTCTATATAATTTTTCTCAAAGCTTCATTAACTCTCAATTTCCCATTTTGATCCGAAACACGTCAAATCAAGTTCGTTCCTTACCAAATTTCACAGATAACTCAAATAACACATATTGAACCTGTTCTAGGCTCCGAAACCATAACACGGGCTCGGTAACACAGGTTTCACATCGCGGTTCATTTTTATAAGCCTTTATCATTTTAAGAAAATAATTTTCTTTAAATATTACTCGGACTTGGGACCTCGGAATTCAATTCCGGGCACACGTCCAAGTCCCATATTTTCCTACGGACCCTTAGGGACCGTCAAATCACGGGTCCGGGTCCGTTTACCATCAATGTTGACCAAAGTCAACTTTAATCAATTAATTGTTATAAATTCAACTCTTATCAAGTTTCCACATAAAGGCTTCCCGGCTACGCGCGCGGGCTATGCACGCACATCGAGGGGAGATTAACAGAGGCTTCCGGGGCCTTGGAATACAGTCATAATTAAATTTACATAGGATGACCTTTTGGGTCATCACAATCTCCACCTCTAAAAGAAACGTTCGTCCTCGAACGAACATAGAAAGGTACCTGAATCGGAGAAAAAAGATGGGGATATCGGCTCTGCATATCAGACTCGGACTCCCAGGTAGCTTCCTCAATAAGCTGACCTCTCCACTGAACACAAACCGAAGGATAACTCTTCGATCTCAACTGACAAACCTGCCTAGCTAATATGGCTACTGGCTCCTCCTCATACGATAAGTCCTTGTCCAACTGGACACCGCTGAAATCAAGTACATGAGATGGATCCGCAATATACCTCCGGAGCATAGACACATGAAACACAGGGTGCACGACTGATAAACTCGGCGGCAAGGCAAGTTTGTAGGCCACCTCTCCTACCTTATCCAAAATCTTAAATGGACCAATGTACCTAGGGATCAACTTTCCCTTCTTTCCGAACCTCATCACGCCCTTCATGGGTGACACTCGAAGAAATACCAGGTCTCCTACCATAAAAGCCAAATCTCAAACTCTGCGATCCGCATAACTCTTCTGCCTAGACTGATCTGTACGAAGTCTATCCTGAATAATCTTCACCTTGTCCAAGGAATCCTGGACTAACTCAGAACCCAACAATCTAGCCTTTCCTCGCTCAAACCATCCGACTGGAGACCGACACTGTCTACCATACAACGCCTCATACAGAGCCATCTGGATGCTCGACTGGTAGCTGTTGTTGTAGGAAAAATCAGCTAAAGGTAAGAACTGGTCCCATGAACCACCAAAATCAATAACACAAGCCCGCAACATATCCTCCAAAACCTGAATAGTGCGCTCGGACTGTCCATCCGTCTGAGGATGAAATGTTATGCTCAAATCAATCTGTGTGCCCAACTCTCGCTGAAATACTCTCCAGAAATTGGAGGTAAACTGAGTACCTCTGTCTGATATAATGGATAAGGGCACACCATGCAATCGAATAATTTCTCTCATATATATCCTTGCCAACTTCTCCGTTGAATACGAAACTGATACCTGAATGAAGTGGGCTGACTTGGTCAGCCTATCCACAACAACCCAAACCGTATCAAACATCCTCTGAGTCCGTGGGAGTCCAACTACAAAGTCCATGGTGATACGCTCCCACTTCCACTCAGGAAGCTGAATCTGCTGCATCAACCTACCGGGTCTCTGGTGCTCGTACTTAACCTGTTAACAATTCAAGCATCGAGCTACATAAGCTACAATATCCTTCTTCATTCTCCGCCACCAATAATGCTGCCGCAAGTTCTGGTACATCTTCGTGGCGCCTGGATGAATGAAATACCGGGAACTATGGGCCTCCTGTAGAATCAACTCACGAATTCCATCTACATTAGGTACACAAATGCGGCCCTGCATCTGCAGAACTCCCTTATTATCAACCGTAACCTGCTTGGCATCTCCGTGCCGGACTGTATCTCTAAGAACACATAAATGACGATCATCATACTGCTTGTCCCGAATACGATCATACAATGAAGAACGGGCTACGATATGGGCCAAAACACTGCCAGTCTGAGAAACCTCCAACCTCACAAATCGGTTGGCTAAAGCCTGAACATCTAACGCAAGAGGTCGCTCCCCGACTGATAAATAAGATAGGCTTCCCTTACTGACTGACTTCCGGCTCAAAGCATCGGCCACCACATTGGCCTTTCCCGGGTGGTAAAGAATGGTAATATCATAATCCTTCGGTAACTCTAACCACCTTCTCTGCCTCATGTTCAACTCCTTTTGCCTGAATAGATACTGTAAACTCTTATGATCCATAAACACCTCACAAGGCACACCATACAAGTAATGCCTCCAAATCATCAATGCATGAACAATAGCTGCAAGCTCCAGATCATGAACTGGATATTTCTTCTCATGAACCTTCAACTGACGAGAAGCATAGGCTATGACCTAGCCGTCCTGCATAAACATTGCACCAAGCCCAACCCGTGACGCATCACAATACATGGTATACGACCCTGAACCTGTGGGCAAAACTAACACTTGCGTCGTGGTCAAAGCTATCTTGAGCTTCTGGAAGCTCGCCTCACACTCATCCGACCACCTGCACTGGGCACCCTTCTGGGTCAACCTGGTCATCGGGGCTGCGATAGATGAAAATCCCTCCACAAATCAGCAATAATAACCTGCTAAGCCAAAGAAACTCTGAATCTCTGTAGCTGAAGTGGGTCTAGGCCAATCTCTTACTGCTGAAATCTTCTTGGGATCCATCTGAATACTCTCTGACGAAACCAAGTGGCCTAGAAATGCAACCGAACTTAACCAAAACTCACATTTGGAGAATTTGGCATACAACTGACTATCCCTTAGCGTCTGGAGGATGACTCTAAGGTGCTGCTCATTCTCCTCCCAGCTGCAAGAGTATATCAATATATCATCAACGAAAACAATAACGAATGAGTCCAAATAGGGCCTGAACACTTGGTTCATCAAGTCCATGAATGCAGCGGGGGCATTAGCCAACCCAAAAGACATCACCAGAAACTTATAGTGCCCACAACGAGTGTGAAAGGCTGACTTAGGGACATCAGACGCCCTAATTCTCAGCTGATGGTAACCAGATCTCAAGTCTATCTTGGAAAACACTGTAGCACCCTGAAGCTGGTCCAATAGATCATCAATCATCGGCAAAGGATACTTGTTCTTAATAGTAACCTTATTGAACTGTCGATAGTCAATACACATCCTCATCGAGCCATCTTTTTTCTTGACAAACAACACTGGGGCACCCCTAGGAGAAACACTAGGCCTAATGAAGCCTTTATCAAACAAATCCTGCAACTGCTCCTTCAATTCCTTTAACTCTGGCGGGGCCATACGATACGGCGGAATAGAAATGGGCTGAGTGCCCTGAGCCACCTCAATACAAAAGTCAATATCCCTGTCGGGTGGCATACCCGGCAGGTCAGCAGGGAATACCTCTGGAAACTCATGAACCACAGGCACAAACTCCATGGAAGGAACCTCGGCCCTGGAATCACGAACATAGGCCAAATAGGCCAAACAACCCTTCTCGACCATACGCCGAGCCTTCACATAAGAAATAACTCTGCTAGAAGAATGACTAGGAGTCCCTCTCCACTCCAAGCGAGGCACACCTGGCAAGGCCAAGGTCACCGTCTTGGCATGACAATCCAGAATAGCATTATAGGGAGATAGCCAATTCATCCCTAGAATAACGTCAAAGTCCACCATTTCCAGAAGCAAAAGATCAACCTGAGTCTCCATACCACCAATAACTACTAAGCAAGCACAGTAGATTCGATCTACCACAATAGAATCACCCACCGGGGTAGACACATATACAGGAGCACTCAGGCAATCACGGGACATGCTCAAATAAGGAGCAAAATATGAAGACACATAAGAGAAAGTAGAACCCAGATCGAATAATACCGAAGCATCTCGGCTGCAAACGGATATCATACCTGTGATGACTGCGTCAGCGGCCTCAGCCTCAGGCCTGGCCGGAATAGCATAGCAACGGGGCGGAGCCCCTCCAACCTGAACATCCATGGGTCTACCTGCTACTGGCTGACCCCTACCTCTCATGACCTTCCCTCCACCTCTATGAGTTTGACCTCCACCTCTTGCACCACGACCACCCCTAGCTGGCTGAGGGGGCGAGGTTGCACCTGATGCGTGAACCATGGCACGAGAACCCTGATACTGAGAACCACCAAAACCTCGGGGGAAAAACTTGAAAATATGCCCCATACCACCGCAAGTAATGCAAGCCCTCGACTGTTGAGAATGCTGACTTTGGAACTGTCCCTGACGATCAGAATGACTACCCTGAAGACTCTGAATTGGCGGTGCACTAAGGGAGATGATGATGCACTGCGGGATACCTGCAGTGCGGACTAATAAGGCCTAGGGGATGACCTCTACCAAATGAATCTCTACCTGCAGATGAGGCACCACTGAAACGGCCGAAATGACGAGGTCTCTTATCAGACCCCTGACCACCACCCTGGAATAATACCATCTCAATGCGCCTGGCCACATCGGCTGCATCCTGAAAAGGGGATATCGGTACCCGTCTCCCTGGCCATCTGAAGTCTGATAGGCTCAGACAAACCCTCAATAAACCTCTGAACCCTCTCCCGATCAGTGGGGATTATCATAATAGAATGCTTGGGTAGAGTAATGAACCTGGTCTCATACTGAGTGACGGACATGGAGCCCTGCTGGAGACGCTCAAACTGCCTCCGAAGATCCTCTCTCGTAGTAACTGGAAGAAACTTCCCCAAGAATAACTCGGAGAATTGAGCCCAAGTGAGAGGTGTAGACCCAGCTGGCCTGGTCAAGCAATAGTCTCTCCACCAAGTCTTAGCGGAACCCGAAAGACGAAAAGTAGCAAAATCCACTACATTGGACTCCACAATGCCCATGTTCCGAAGAACCTCATAACAGCTGTCCAAATAATCCTGGGGATCCTCTGATGGTGCACCAGCAAATGTAGTAGGGAATAACTTGGTGAACCAATCCAGTCTCTATAAAACATCTGCTGACATAGCTGCACCCTCAGTCGCCGGCGCCACAAGACCCGGGTGAGCTACTCCAGCGGTCTGAGGTGCTGGAGCCTGAAACTGAGTGGCAAATTGCTCTGAGGTGTGGATAACAGGAGTCTGGGTCCCTCCCCCATCCTGAGAACTAGCTTGTGCAGTAGGAAGAAGACCGGCCTAAGCCACACTATCCATAAGTCCCACCAAGCGGACTAGAGCATCCTAAAGTACAAGGGTGGCAATGAACGCCTCTGGGACCTGAGCGGGTCCGACTGGAACCGTTTGAGCAGGAAACTCACCGGCATAGTCTACCTGTGGGTCCTCAACTGGACCTGCTGCTCTAGCTCTGCCTAGGCCTCTATCACGGCCTCGGCCTCGGCCCTTCGTAGGAGCTCCAATAGGAGGATCGGGCTGCTGATCGGTCGATGAGGAAGCACGCGTTCTCGCCATCTACGAGAGAGTAATCAGAGACTCAATTAGTATTTAGAATTCAATTAGCACGACAAAGAACGAAAGATGTGATGTTATTCCTAACTTTGCAGCCTCTAGGAGATAAGTACAGACGTCTCCGTACCGATCCTTCAAACTTTACCAAGTTTGTCTTTGAGTTGTGAGACCTAAGCAACCTGGCTCTGATACCAACTTGTCACGACCCGAAATCCCACCTTCAGGTCGTGATGGCGTCTAACGTGTACCCGCTAGACAAGCCAACATTTGAATTAAATAAACTCATCAACAATTAAATGAACAAAATAACTAAGGCAATTGTGATTAATAATACGAAAGTTAACCAATTTCAGAACTAGATATCAAGTATCGCAATAATTCCCACAAGTACAACCCAGGACTGGTGTCGCTAACTCACGAACTGTCTATGAGATTACTAAATACAATGGTCTGAAAATAAGTACATATGACTATCTTTGAAACTATAGAATAAGACAGAACTGAAAGAGATGGGTAGAAGGGGACGCCAAGGCCCACGAACGTCTGCGGGTCTACCTCGATGTCTTCTGAATGAACTGCTGAAATTCTCCCTCCGTCAGTTACCACCGGGTCCGGCTGCGTAGTTTGCACAACATAAAGAAGTGCAGGTATAGCATCAGTACAACCGACCCCATGTACTGAGTAAGTTCCGAGCCTAACCTCGGATTGGAGCACATCTTTTGTTCTTTCCACTGCTTGAAGTGATTGTTACGACCACGAGAAGTAGTGACGAGGCTAGGACCGACAACAATATACATACCTGTGCAATTCTATATAATAACAGGAAAATATCTACGGCAATAAACAAGTAAAAACAGATACAGGGAGAACATGCTGGGGAAAAAGGTGCCACAATTACTAGCACAACAGAATAGGGTAATAACTGAAATGTAGAAGTAAAAGAAGGGATTTAGCATCTCAGAATGAAGAATGAACAGTAAAAGGCACGACATGTCCCCTCGTGTATAATCTCACAATCACTTGGCACGGAATGTCCCCTAGTGCATAAATAGTAAAATCACTCGACACGGAATGTCCCCTCGTGTATAATAAACAATCGGCATGGCATGTCCCCTCGTGCGATAAATAATAAACAATCAACACGGCATGTCCCCTCGTGTATAATAAAAAATCGGCACGACATGTCCCCTCGTGCGATAAATAGTAAACAATCAACACGGCATGTCCCCTCGTGTATAATAAAAAATCGGCACGACATGTCCCCTCGTGCGATAAATAGTAAACAATCAACACGGCATGTCCCCGTTGGCTTTGTTTGACTCATTCGGTTTGGTCTGATGATCCCGTTTACATCACCGGGGTAGCATTTTCTAAACAAAGCTATTTTTGAAAGCAAACATGTATGATTTTGAAAAGAAATAGTATAAAACATATTTTAAGAAATTTAGATGAACCAACGACCGTGACATGGTTCAAGACATTGCAACCTCTCATGCTACAAAATTTTGAGAGTCCTCGTCAAAATTCTGCCCCAGTTAGATGGGTTGACGTGTGAGATCGGCTGAACTTTGTTCGGAATTTTGAGGGTCCTCCTCAACATTCTGCCCCAGATTCAAATTGTGCGGGGTGGGGGGGGCATGAGATTTTTATTGAACTGTGACTGAACCCATAGGGCTGCCTACGTATCCCCTCTTAAACGAGAATCAGGTCAGGCATAGTTCAATTTACATCATTTGAGAAAAGAATTACACATAGTATCGTTTGACTGCATCTGAATTGATTGGTGTTGATACCCAATTTTTTCCAATTTTTTTTTTTAATAGCATATATACCTTCAAAATCATGCATTATTAGCAATAGGTATTTGTTTCATAATTTTCCTATATTTTATTAATCTATCTAGCATTATATTTCCAATAAATAATTACAAATTGCATCACAAATGATTTCAAAAGCTTTTCTTGATTTAATTTTTTGTTTATGGTCCTATTAAGACAAAATTATTTCACAATTAGCCAATTTGGCACCTTTGGCTATAATTGCAGTAACTTTGCAATTATAGCCCAAGTATATAATTATATACTATTTTGACCAGAAATTAGTCAATTTTATTTTTTAAATATTACATAACTATTTTAAATTATTTTCCACGCATTAAATTCATTTTATATTAAAAAAACATTTAAATAATCCACTAGGCAAGACCTAGGGCTAGTTTTATTTATATAAAAAACAAGTAAGCAATGTCAGTGTTGTCCTACTAGGTAAGACCATATAGGTAAATTTTAGGCTATTAGACCTAATATTGATATCTCATAAATTTTTGCTATTTGAATTATTAAAATGTACATAAATAAAACTAGCCTAAGTAATGCACGATAAAACCCAGGTAGTATAAGATGAGAGACTCCAATGCTTGCATTGACAAATCCTTGATAAACTTGTTTCCATTGCCAAATTCCATAGTGAAATCCATCCTTGTACCAAGTGCACCTGTGATCCCTACATGTCCGTGTACCATGTTGTATCATGTCATGATAGGCGTGTCCAAAAATCACCCTCACCTTTTGATTCCAATACGCAGTTTCTGATGTATGATCGACCCATGTATATGTATTTTGATAATTTATTCTAGCCTCCCACGAAAGTCCAGCTCCAGTGGTAGTCCTTCCGTATGAAATTAGCCTGTGTTTGCGAGTATCTGCATGTGCTTGTCTTCGTGCATTTGATTTCCACCCTACATTGTCTTGTTGTTGGTGTACTGGAGCTGTGTTATAGCTTAGGGGCACCTGCCTAGTTTCCTTCCACGCTTCCAAAATTAAGTACCAATGTGACCACACTGCCTTGTTGTTGCTGGGAAGTGTTAATGTGTTGATGGCTTGCGCTTGTTGTGATGGTTGTATATGATCTTCTCCATATGTGGTCATCTTGTTGGTATTATGGAGATATGAAATGTTTAAAGGAAAAATTCCTAGGTCCATTTCACACTCCCAAAAATGTATGCCAATGTGACCTTGTTGTCTTAGAATTTCTGGGCAGCGTGAAGGTGGTCTTGGTCCTCCTATTTGCCTTTGTGTCTTTTCCTTGAGTGCTATGTTGGGACTGAGATGTGATGTCCTAGACCAAGTATCATATCCTTGTGATGTCCTAACCCAAGTATCATATCCTTGTTTGGTTATATGTAATCCCCAGTCAAGCCTCCTCCATGCGAGCTTCCAAGGCATGCTTGTGCTTATACCTGTATCCCTCCCAGTGGAATGAGCACTATATGCTAATACCACCAGCTGGGAGTTATCCAAGATACAGGGCATGCCTACAATAACGTTCCCTGCAAAATGAGCAACAAAAGTTAGTGAAAAAATGATCCCTATGCTCTCCTCCCTTAGGACTCGAACATAGGATCGTGGATTCTGCCCAGTACCCCTATCGTCTTTGTGCATCCTTTTTCTCATATTCATCAACTCCTTTCAACCTTCACTCTCAAGTATGGGCATTGGGAATTATCACTATTCACGATTTTCCTCCCTTGTACATCCAGTTCCTAGATGTTATTACACTCCAAATCCCTAGAATCCAATGCTATATTGGCCAAATGATCAGCTAGTTGATTGTCCTCTCTAAGCGTATGAGATATCCTTAGGTTGCACCTTTTCCTCAGCTCATTAATCTCCTCTACATACATAGCTACAACCCAAGGTGTACCCCAAACCCCTTGTAGTATATTCTTCACAAACATTGAATCGGTGTGTAAGTCAATTAGCACATAATCATGAGATACACAAGATTTCAAAGCCTCCAGAATTGCTCTTGTCTCAGCCTCAGTGTTTGTACCTTCATCAATAACTTGGCCACATGCATACATCACATTTCCTTCTTCATCTCTCAAAACATAGCCAATCGAACATCTACCATGATTACCCCTTGAAGCTCCATCCGTATTGACTTTTACCCATCCATGTTCAGGTATTCCCACACCACCTTTGTATACTTAAGTGTAGGAGTGTACAACTACATCGCATGAATTAAATCAGGCCATTTATGTAGAACATTACGCAGGCTAGGTTTCCTGAATTTAACTAAGTATTGGAGCGTAGTTGATACCTGATAGATCACCCTATTCACTGATACAACATCACAATATTTGTAGCAGTTTCTCTTCTTCCATAGCTCCAAAATTATAATTGATGGCACCGCTCGTATAATAGCTTGTAATCGTGGGATTACTGTCGAAGTCCAGCACTTCACTATAGCCTGGTGTAGTGTTAAACCATCCAGTGATATTCCTGCATTTGAGAGAAAGTAATACCACACCTTCTTGGCAGCATATGAGTGAAAGAACACATGAGAGAGTGTTTCTTCTTGAGCCAAGGCACAACACCAACACCTAGAAGCCATTAGATATCCTAGCCTTCTAAAGAAATCATCTAAAGGGATCTTGTTTTTCCATACTTTCCACATGAAAAAGCAGATTTTAAATGGTAATCATTGTACCCAAATCATCTTATATGCTCTACAAGGATCTCTTCTCCTTCGAATATATTCCCAAGAAGACTTTACGCTAAACTCCCCCCTCGCTTCAAGCATCCAGTACGGTTTATCAAGCTCCAAACTAACAACTGGAGGCTTGACATTTTGAACTATGTGGTCAGCTAAATCCACAGGCAGTAGCTCCCTTAGTTTAAGATCATCCCATGCTCCACCTTGTACCACCTCATTCACATTAAGTATTGATTAATCACAAAAGAAATCCGGAGGAGTGATATAATATATTTCCCCCAATCCAGTCCAGTTGTCAAACCAAACATAGAAGAACCCATCCTAGGTTGCCAAGCAATTTGATGATCAATCTCTTCTCTACATTCCAACATTTCTCCAAATGTGTGATCCAGCCCTCCAAGGTACTACTATAGCATTCATCTTCTTGCAATATTTTTGGCATACAAATGAGCTCCAAAGTGATGGTTTTGTACGAAAGTTCCACCATAGTTTGCAAAAAAGAGCCTTAGAGACATCGTGAAGAGACCTAAAACCAATTCCTCTTTCTTCATAAGGGAGACACAATGTATCCCAAAAGGCCCAATGCCTACTGCCCCCTTCGATTGAACTACTCCAAAAGAACCTAGCCATACATTTGTGTAATTTGTTTATCACAAATTTAGGAGGATTAACTGCAGATAACAAATGTATAGGCATCGATTGTAGAACATGTGATATCAAGATTGCCCTTCCACCTATAGACAAAAGCTTTCCTTTCCACGATTGCATCTTATCAAGTACCTTATTTATTAGCCCTTGGTAATACTCCATCTTTCTCCTCGCATAAAAGATTGGACATCCCAAATAAGTAAAAGGGAAGTCATGCCTACTAATCCCAGTAGTAGTTACCTCCCTTTCCACCACATCTTCATCTACCAAATGATGTAAATAAACTGCTGATTTCCCTTTGTTTATCAACTGCCCTGATGCTTCCTCATATGTTGTCAGTACTACCATAATCAACCTTAGTGAAAACTCATCAGATGATGAGAAAATAATTGTATCATCGGCATATGCAAGGTGATTTATCTTAGGACTCCATTTAGGTAAGCCAAAACCTCGAAAATAAGGCACCTTGTGTAGTGAGTTCAAACCCCTGGAGAGTGCCTCAGCAGCCAAAATAAAGAGTGTAGAGGAGAGTGGATAACCTTGTTTAACTCCTCTTGACGACTTAAAGAAACCATTAGGTTGGCCATTTACAAGAACTGAGTACCAATTGTTCGAAACAATACCAAAAACCCATCCAATAAACATCTCATCAAACCCTATCTTCCTTAAATTATTTGTCAAACAGAGCCATGATAGTCTATCATACGCCTTCATCATATCTAACTTTATTACAACATTAGGGCCTGCCTTAGTTCTCAACCTTATGTCAGTGATAATCTCTTGCGTCAACAAGATATTTTCCACAATACTTCTACCTTTAACAAATCCAAATTGTTCATCCGATATAAGATTAGGTATTCTCCTCTTCATCCCAAATGACATTAAAATCCCCACCTACGAGCCATGGAATTGTCATGTCCGTAGCCATATAATACAAAGAGTCCCACATTTCTATTCTCTCTATGTGATCACATTAAGCGTAGACCAGTGTCAGCATGAATTTCTTATCCTCCTCAGTGTCATACAGCTTCAATGATAATTGTTGCACTGCATCAATCTCCACAGTAACATCAAATTTACCATCTACAAATGCCCATATTTTGTTAGATGTATTTACAATCACCTGCTCCAAACCAATTTGTCTTCGATACTTCTCTATCTTCTTGCTTTGTTGCATGGGTTACATCAATCCAATAAAGTCAAAATGATATTGTCTTTGCATTGTAATGAGCCTTTCAAAAGCTCTTTCTGTGTTCACTGACCTGATATTCCATATAAGAGCATTCACGATGACTATTGATTTTTGGACAGTGTTCTCCTTGTTTGGACCCCAGGTGGTGCTTGAGAACCTTGAGGACCTTCCTTATTCTTTTTACCACTACCTGCTGACCTTCCTCTATCCATGTATCTAGGAGATAAATCTCCTTGTCTTGCAACATTCTTAAAATTTTGTGTTGATGATTCAGCATCCAAGTCTTTTCTTTTTCCTCCAGTTTCTTCCTCAACTTCCTTGTGGTCTTCTAGCACTTGAACCTGGGTAGTATTATGTTGGCTGATCATATCCTTCTCCTCGTTCATCTGCTCTCTTATGATTGTTTCAGTATGTTGAGCCCCAACATCTTTCACCCGCATATCTAGTGATGCAACAGATGGGACAATGGCAACCAATTCCCTGTTTTAATCTCCTCCACCATGTTCAACATTAGGTATATTAGGTGCTGGAATGATAGGATTTTGTGGAGTAGGGCTGTGGATATGGTTTGAGTCATGAGTAGTATTAAGAGTGGGGTTAGGGATATGGTTAGGGTTAGGGCTCAAAAGTGGTTTAAAGCTAGTATTAATCGCTTGGATCTTGGAGCTTGATCCAGTGATTTCCTTGGCAATTTCACTATCGAGAATAGCTTTTCCAGTGTTAGAGATATCTCGCTTGTTAACATTCTCATTGACTCTGGCCTCTTTACCTTGTACATCATCCTCTTCATTCATGTAATCATTTGTTCCATCCTCAAAACCTTTAGATAAATCACCATCGTCATGATTATCCTCTTCTTGATCCACCCATAGACTGCCAGTAGTTAAATTAATACTCTTCTTGATCACCTCCGCCCTTGCTTCGAGTTCATTAGATTGACTTGGAACCTCCTGACATAACTGATTCATGGCTACATTAACATTGAAAGTCCTATTCACCCATTGATTAGTAGACTCTTGCCCCATCTCCTGAGCAGTGATTGTATTCTTTGTTGCTTCTTGCCCTTGTGATGTCCTAGTCCTAGGTGAAGTAGGTGTAAACTTAGGTGCTGTGACATTTAATTGTTTACCAGTCACACTAGGATTAGGAGATGAATTAATAACATTTTTCTTGTCCATTATTGCAAGCTGCTTGTCACCCACATCCTCAAATTCATCATCTCGAACCACCAAGGCAGCAAATTCATTTGCCGTTTGAATTTGCTGACTAACAACCCCTCTCAACTGGAATAATTTGCATGCCTCCATTGTCATGAGCCTTCTGTGTATGTCTTGGCACAACTGGTATAATTTCCTTCCCAGTTTGAGCATGATCTACTACTTGTTTATTCCCAGATTTCACTCGATTATCCCTGACCTCTTTCCAGTGTTCATCTACATTCCCTACAAATTTACCACTTGACAAAATCATGATAGGATTATTCCCTTTGTTATTGACATTAACCCTTGCGACATCATCATCCTTCTTGCTCTTATCGGTTTGTTCAACAAACAGCTCAGGGTGCAGCCTCCAACAAGTATCCTTACTGTGTCCTTGTAATTTACATTCTTTACAATACTTAGGAATATAATCGTATTGCACCTTGACCCATTCAGTCCTAACCTTCCCATTATGCTCATTCTTGATGTCCATCCTCACAGCCTTAGGCAATTCATCTAATAGATCAACTTGAACCTTAACTCGAGCACAACTTGGCCTAGTCTTATTGACAGTAGCCAAATCCGAGTGCAAAGGGGTCCCAACTGCTGAAGCCAAAGAGAACAAACACTCCTTCAAAAAGAATGTAGGTAGTAAGTTTGGAAAAGAAATCCACGCCATCACCTTAGTAGTCTCCTCGCCAAGTTTAAACTTTGTATCATAAATTAAAGGTCGCATCTGATATGTATACCCATCCTTAGCTTGCAAATAGTACGCAGCTTTGGACGTAAGGTTTGCAAAATCTTCCAGTAAAGTAAGTCTAATTAAGACATGTCGATCTCTAAACACTCCAATACTACAAGCACCCTTGATCCCACATTGAGTAGGAAGGATTTTACGTATTTCTTGAATATCAGGCCATCCATAAGAAAACATACCAATTACAGCATATTGTAATCCTTCAATAATGTTCATCTGCTCCACCTCTTCTTCAGTCCACGTAATTAAAGGGTGCCCATGAAGAAATTCAACATATTTGATCGAAATTGGCTCGACAATGTTGATTTTTGAACTGGACGTATGCATGGCATCATTCAAAACTACTGGTTTTAGAATATTTGAGTAGTTTAACGGATGGGTATTGATGTTTGTGGTTGAGGGGGGCTGTGTTAGGGTCGTGGGAGGCAGACCAGCCGGAAAACTTGGCTGGCCGCCGGCCGGCGAGGCCATGGGAGCTATTAGGCTTCACGTTAGGGGTTTTTTTGCATGAGAGAGAAGAGAGCATTTTCCCAAACCCTATCGTTCAAGGATTCTGTAATCTTCCATTTTATATAATTATTAGCTATCTTACAAATTATTTTAATTAATTCGAATTGGGTATTTAAAAAATAGCCACTTTCATTTTAATTTTAGCCTAATTGAACCAGACCCAAACCTGATTGAATTAACCCAAATAGCAGGCCCAATCCACTTAAATCCACCCGACCCAATTCCCCTTTTAATCTGGACCGTCGATCATTTCTGATAAACGAACCAAATTCATTCTTACCTAAATTAATCCTAAAGACTACCCCCCCAAGCCCTCATTCCACCGAAAATTCTCTCTGTTCTCTCTCCTAAAAGAGGCGATTACTGTTCCATTGCCGGCAGCCCTCTTTCACGCAGCCATGGCCTCTTCGGCCGGTGGCCAGCCACCACCTGTGGCTGGGCTGCCCCCCCAACCACCGCCCATCACTGCCCAGCCCCCCACGACAGCTAGTAACGCTGCACCATCGATGAACTATGCCCAAGCAGTGAAACCAAGACCAACAGTTAATTCCATGAACCCAGGCGTAGCAGCAGTTGATCCAATTCCCTTTCGTCGAGCAACGTATTTGCAAGGGCAACCACTGGTCGAGTTCACGGAGGCGGAAGTAGATCGCATGAACGTGATTGAAGGCTTACAATTTGCTGTCGTCTGTAAGTTTTCGTATGGATGGCCTGCTCTCAATGAATTGCGCAGAATTATTCCATTACAATGTGGTATAAAGGGAGAATGTAACATTGGCTATTTACGCGATCGGCACATATTGGTAAGATTATCACTATGGCAGGATTTTATAGAATTTACGTCGAGGATCGTGTATTATGTGAAGGATAAACATGGAAAGGATTTCCAGATGCGAACATTGATTTATGATGATAAATTTAAGCCGGGGGAGGAAACGTCGAAGGTTATGGCGTGGATTTCGTTCCCTAATCTTTTGCCAACTTTTTTCGTCAAGGAGTGTTTATTTTCGTTAGCTTCTGCAGTTGGCAAACCACTCCACTTGGATTTGGCTACTGTAAATAAAACCAGACCTAATTGTGCTCGAGTGAAGGTGTTGGTTGATTTACTTGACGATTTACCTAAGAAGGTTCGATTGGATGTACGGAATGAGGCTACAGGGGTTGTTAGAACTGAGTGGATAACAATCAATTATGATTACTTGCCTAAGTATTGTAGGGAATGCAAGTTACAAGGCCACGATATGCAGGAATGCTGGAGAATTCATCCAGAACTTATGGCAACTAATAATGAAAATCAGCAGAATCACAAGGAACCAAGAGGTGAGTCAGGTGGAAACAAGGATAATCAAGCAGGCCCTATCATGATTCTATCGAGTGGTAAAGTGGTAGGGAATGTAGGCCAGCAGTGGAAGGAAGTAAGGGACAATAGAGGCAAGGGAAAGGAGCAACAGGATGGTGGAAACAAAGCTGGAAAGGAAGTGGTTCCTGCTGTAATGCAGAGTACTTTGATGCCACAGGAAGTGCAAATAGCTAATCAATTTGCACTGCTTGATGTGGAAAATAGAGATGGCAATGAGAACAATCAGCTGACCTTGGTGGACACAATTAATAGGCAGAAAGAGGCTGGAGGTCGTGCAAGTAATTCAGCAGCAGCACTACTCACGACAAAGTCACCTAGAGTGGACAAAGAAAAGAAAGAAAAGCCTGGAAATCAGAATGCAGGGGGAAAGAGTTTGAATTCAATAGCTCCTATTGTAAAGCAGGGTGTAACAGTAGGAGATCATCAACAGGAAGTGGTAACAACAAATAAAAGAAGGGAAGAACAGCTGGGGAAAGAGTCTACACAGCAGTGGGTGCAAAGAACATTTCAAGGGAATCTTGTTGCTACAAACACATCATACCAGGAGGTACCAACACAAGATACTAGAGTAAATTGTGCACTGGACAACAATGAGGACAATGAAATTGTGGAGGATCCAGATTATGACCAATTTGTGAGCAAGGAGAAGGTAGATTGGCAAGGAGGCAGACTATGGGGTAATCAAAAGGAGGTTGACACAGATGAGGAGGAGATACCAGAGATAATGCAAAGTGATGAAGAGGATGATGCAGAAAAGCTGGAGGAGGAGGATCAAAGTGTAAATGACATTACAAAGGTTATCCAAAACAAAGATCAACAAACTAATAGCAAGGTGCAAAGTACCAGCAAGGAAGTAAATGAAAATGACCAAGGAGATGTGAGGGATGCTGTTGTAGGCAAAGAGGCAGATATGCATAGTATAGATCCAGGGGGATCAATTCAGGGGAAAGAAGTGGAAGAACATGTCTACAAAAGGAAGAAGATATGTTCTGATACACTGATTAAACAAAAGGAAACTGATGCTGCTAACTTGAATACAGGGCAGGGAATGCAGGAGCTACAGATAATCCCAACTGAGGTGAATGTGGAATTGATACCAGCTGCACACAACACAAGAGGTGAGAAGACAAATGACAAACTGGCTGGGAAGGATCTTGATGAAGAATCGTCTGCCCAAAATTTCCTTAATGTGGCAAGACAAGGAGATATTTCA
>ML248888.1:0-39739 GCA_005239495.1 Nicotiana undulata
AAAACCGAAATTCACGGTTCGACCGGTTTTTTCGGTTCGGCCGGTATTATGCCCACCCCTACTTTCTACTCTACAACAGCCGAACATTGACACTAACAAAATTCGAACTAGTAAAGTCAGCATCAGTGTAACGACCCGACCAGTCGTTTTGAGAATTTAAGCTCCGTTCAGTGGTATAAGGTCATGATCTTCTTCACATTATGTACATCGACCTGTGTGCGTGGTTAGATTCAGTTATCGGATAAGCCGGAGTCGAATTAGGGGAGAATTTTCAAATTTTGAAGCTTAAGTGAGGGAAGTTGACCGGAGGTTTGATTTTTGAGTAAACGACCTCAGAATGAGTTTTGGTTAACTCCAACAGCTTTGTATGATGATTTTGGACTTAGCCGTGCGTCCGGAATTGGATTTGGAGGTCCGTAGGGTGATTTGAGGTATTTTGGCGAAAGTTAGATTTTCGGCGATTTCAGCCGATAGGTGAAATGTTGATATCGTGCTGGAATGGAATTTCGAGAGTGGCTGTAGGTCCGTTGTGTCATTTGGGACTTGTATGCAAAATTTCATGCCGTTCCGGGTGGATTTGATAGGTTTTGACGCGAGTCTTGATATTTGAAATTTTGAAATTTCTAAGTTTTGATTTTTGGTTTGATTCGTTGTTTTAGTGTTATGTGATGTGTTTTGAAACCTCAAGCGAGTCCGTGTTAGGTTACATGACTTGTGCGTGGGATTGGACGGGGTCCCGGGGGCCTCGGGTGTGTTTCGGATGAGTGTCAGGTCCATTTTCTTTATTTTTGAACTGTTGAAGTTTGCCTTCTGGTTTCCTTCTATGCGATCGCATAGGATTAGTTGCGATCGCATAGAGTCTTTTGCAATTCCTAGATTTTTCCTTCTACGCGATCGCATTGTCAGGTTCGCGATCACATAGCATTGTTGGACCGCCCTGTCTTCCTTCACTGCGATCACACTGTTATATTCGCGATCGCAGAAGTCTATAGCCTCGTTCTCCGTGTTCGCATTCACATAGTCGCGATCGCATAGAGTCAATTCAGGCTCGTAATATTTTCCTCTACGCGATCGCAGTCTCACTCCCGCGATCGCGGTTCATTGAATATCTGAGCAGAATAGTTTTTAATTCCAAAATGAGGGTTAAGCCATTTTATCACATTTTGAGTTCTAGAGCTCGGTTTTGGGCGATTCCTTAGGGGTTTTTCACACAAATCAAATGGGTAAGTGTTCTTCCACCACAATTAATCATATTTTATGAATTAGTTCTTATTTCTATCATTTAATTCGTGTTTTGGGTTGAAGAAACTTGGGTTTTTGGAAGAAAAATTCTAAATTGAAATTTCGCGATTTGAAAGACCAAATGACATCGGATTTTGTAAAAAATTTCAGGTTCCGAGGCGCCGGCCCGGGGGTCGACTTTTTGGTCGATTTTTATAATTTTATAAAGATTGAAACTTTATCGTTTGAAATAGTTCCTTATATGTTTTATGTGCATTTTTGAAGTTGTTTTAGTTGATTTGAGCCGTCCGAATATCTTCCCGCCCGAGAAGTCCATTGTCGAGTAACCGGTTGTCGTCTTTGAGGTAAGCATCTTGCCTAACCTTGTGGGGGGGGGGGGGGAATTACCCCTTAGGATTTGTGTCTTCTATGTTGATTGTAGCCCGAGTACGCGATGTGACGAGTGCGTACTCAGACTTATTTGCAAATAGGTTGGCCTTTTAGGATTTACTAGGTTCCTATATTTCCTGCGTGTAAAGTGGTAACTGTTATGGTTGAGTTCCTGGTTGCCAGTTTCATCTTCTCCTGTTTGAAATTGGATTTTCTTGCTTTCGATTTCCCTCTCGCTGATTATTTGATTTGGTTGACTTAACTGAATATCTCCTTTCCTTACCGTATATTATATTTCCTTCACAAGCTTCCTAATTAATTAGAATTAGTATCATCTAGACATATAATTGTTACCAGGAATTGGAACATATATAGGATTGGTGTCAAGCATGCCCTTGAGTCGTACATGATGATTATATGATTTTCCCTTAAATGTTACCTAGGTATAGTTGACAACTACCCATATTGGCGGTATTTTACTTGGGGCTACCTATTATTGAACAATTGCTTAAGTTGAGTTATTTCCGTGAATCAACTGTTAGGCGAGATTGGTTATAGCTGTTTCCCTTGCCGGGATGATTGGTTCCTTATTTGCTGACTTGAGTATTGTGAATTGTTGCTAAATTTGTTATGTTTCCCCCCCCGTTACATTGTTTCCTTTTACTTCGTTTGTCTCTCCAGTGATTTCTTTTTATGAGTGATGTTTTTCCACTGTTATGATTTAAGTTCTCGTGTTGAACTTCTCGTTGTACCTTGCATTTTGCCTTATTGTTTACTGTTGTGCTCGTTGCGGCTGGTGCAATGTTTTGCGGTGTTCTGGTTGTTTTCTTTCGGTGTATTGCATTGCATTGCATATTTACATTGGGACTGCGGGCTTAGACCCGAGACTTTCCCTTGCATTGCATTGCATATTTACATTGGGACTGCAGGCTTAGACCTGAGACTTTCCCTTGCATTGCATTGTATAGTTGCATTAGGACTGCGGGCTTAGACCTTCACTTGCATTGCATTGGGACTGGGGGCTTAGACCTAAGACTTTCCCTTGCATTGCATTGTATAGTTGCATTGGGACTGCGTGCTTAGATCTGAGACTTTCCCTTGCATAGCATTGCATATTTACATTGGGACTGCAGGCTTAGACCTGAGACTTTCCCTTGCTTTGCATTGCATATTTACATTGGGACTGCGGGCTTAGACCTGAGACTTTCCCTTGCTTTGCATTGCATATTTACATTGGGACTGCGGGCTTAGACCTGAGACTTTCCCTTGCATTGCATTGTATAGTTGCATTAGGACTGCGAGCTTAGACCTGAGACTTTCTCTTGCATTGCATTGTATAGTTGCATTGGGACTGCGGGCTTAGACCCGAGACTTACCCTTGCATTGCATTGCATATTTACATTGGGACTGCGGGCTTAGACCTGAGACTTTCCCTTGCATCGCATTGCATATTTACATTGGGATTGCGGGCTTAGACCTGAACTTTCCCTTGCATTGCATTGTATAGTTGCATTGGGACTGCGGGCTTAGACCTGAGACTTTCCCCTGCATTGCATTGCGCGATTATCTATTGAGATACAGACGAAGTTTCCGGTGGTTTATCATTGAGGAGATTTGGATTGAAAAGTATACATGTATACACATATACTTATATTGAAATGTATAGCTGAAAAGCAATTATTTCCGATAAAAGTATTTCCGAAGAACTTCTATTTTGAAAGTATATTTGAACAAATGATCTTTGAAAAATCAGTATTTGGGAAAGTATATTTGAATACAACGTATTTTAGGGGAGCTATGTCCTAACGATTTCTCTTTATAAAAAAATATATACATATGCATTCAGAAAAAAGTATGTTTCATAAAAGATTTTTCCTAAATCTTAAAGAGGTTATACTTTCAAATGTTTTCGATATAAACTCACGTTTTAAAGGTTGTTACCCGAGGATTTGACTGGTTTTTATTGAGTTTAATTGCTATTGCTTGATGTGAGTGAATTGATGCGGTGCTGAGTTTGAGTGTTTCATGGTATTGTGATTCCGTCTTTGGTTTGCGTGTTTTCATTCCCTTCTTGCGTATTTTTGTTATGTTGTTCTGTTGCCTTACTCACTGCATTCCCTTCCGCTTTATATTTTCTGCCGTTAAACTTTATTCGCAGGTTTTAGATAAATATTTTGTTTCGATCACTACTGCTATGTCTCTTATTTATTAGACTAGTGGGTGTCCGAACTAGTCCTCGTCACTACTTCACCGAGGTTAGTCTTGATACTTACTGGGCACCGCTGTGGTGTGCTCATACTACTCTTCTGTGCATTTTTGTTTCGCACAGATCCAGGTATTTATCATTGCTAGCTGTGTGGATCTGTGCTGAGGAGACTCAGGGTAAACCTGTTGTTGCGTTCGGAGGCTTCGGAGTCACCTTACTATTTATTTTGACTGTACTTATTCATTTTTAGACAGTTGTATTTAGATTGGTAGAAAGAATTCATAGAGCTTATGACTTGTATTTACCGGGTTTTGGAAAATTGTAAACTCTGTCAAGATTTTCATATCGAGACTGTTATGTTTCATTTCATTATTGTTGATGCTCAGTAATACATTAGGCTTACCTAGTCCCTAAGACTAGGTTCCATCACGGTACCCAACGGAGGGAAAATTAGGTCGTGACAAGTTGGTATCAGAGCTCTAGGTTCATAGGTGCTACGAGTCATAAGCAAGTTTAGTAGAGTCTTGCGGATCGGTACGGAGACGTCTGTACTTATCTTCGAGAGGCTACTGAACTATTAGGACAATTTCACTTCCTTCATTCCTATCGTTCGAATTCATTCGACCTTGAAGTTTGAAATCATCGTTCCACTCTCTCACCGATGGTGAGGACACGATCTGCGGTTCCTAATGATGTTACCATGAAGAAGAAGTCACAAGGATCAGAGACGGAGGCCGACGAAGAGCACGTGCCGCAGTTAAGATGCCCAGCATAGCAGCCGTTGAGAAGACACAGTAGTTCCAGTGGGGGACAGGTACTAGGGGTGTTTGTGTCTACCCCGGGCTTCAGGAAAACCTGGGTGCAGTTTGAGTATGATTAGTACAGTGATTCAGACGAGATTGATCCCAGGTGCACCAACTACTTTACATATCTGAGAGGAGTTTGGACTCCCACCGTCTACACTCCAGAACAACAAGGCCATGTGGGTCAGGTTCCAGTTGTCATGGCTGCACAACATGTGGTTTCCGTTCACCCCGTAGTCAGAGCAGCAACATCGGAAAAAGAACACCTTGAGAATTTAAAGGTACATGAAATACCACCCTCCTATCTTTCAGTGAATTGGTGACCGATGATGTCAGGGTTTTCTGGGGGAGTGCCACTATATTCTTCGTACTTCGGGTATTGTGGGGACGAGAAGGATTGCTTTTGTCACGTCTCAGGTTCAGAGTAGTGGGCTTGTCAGTAGTGGTGGGCACATGAGTGGAGTAGCCCAGCCAAGTCAGTTTCACTTGCATGGATTCAGGTCCTAGAGATGCCATTGAGGGAGTTGCACCCAGTCCCTCCGAGATGCAGAGCGCACGGAGTTTGAACAGTTCAGGGCGCTATATCTGTATTAGGGTACGTCGTCGGATTCAGTGAGTTGGCCAGGTGTATACCTCGCTTGGTTGCTTCAGTTAGAAGGCACATAGACCAGAGAGATCTACTGGTCCGTATTATGGAGGCAGAGTACGACACGGTAGAGGTTTTGTGGTCAACCAGTTCAGTTGCATTACCAGCTTCGCATGAGAGTTCTCAGATATTCCTGGGTCTCAGAGGACCCGTATTGTGTGGTTTCTATAACCACGTCGGAAGGGAGATTTGTTTCTATGTGGAGATGAGCCACAAGATGAGAGATTGTTCCAGGGCTAAGATAAGTATGTTATAGCAGGTTATTCAGGTGAGTAGAGGGCACCCAAGAGGGGGAGGCCTGACCCGTCGATGTGCTTCATATAGCAGGCTATAGACCGTTCTGCCAGGTATCCTCACTCAGGTTTGTTTTGATATGCTTCATAGGGGCACCAATCATATTTCCATTATAGTTCCGCTGGTCGGGACGAGTTCCCTTATTCGTTGTTTCTTTTATGAGTGAGTTTCATGTTTTGCACTCCATTTTGTGTTTGCTCCTGTTGGGAAACCCTATGAGTAGTAGATGTGTCTACCGTCATTTTTATTCATCTTTTCTAGTGGTGAAACTAGAGGTGAGTCCTTATTATTCATTATGGGAGCTTTATATGATTTTTCCTGAGTACTTTGTTTACTGGTTGTGATTTGATACACCATTGAGATGTGAGCTCAGTTGGTATTATGACTCCTATCAGCTGAGATGAGTTAAGGGAGATATTTCAATTGGCATGATATGTATTCAATATGTGATTTAGAGTTGAGGCCGAGGTCCTCGTGATATTTGTGATTTGATATATTTAGACTGGGCTGAGCACCGCGACGAAAATTCTTACTAGGATGGAATCAATGTGATTGCTCATATGCTTTGTTTCTTCCTTGTTATATTGTTGTGGTAAGTCAATATTGATAGAGAGTTATGCCTATGGGCTTGTTTGATAGTCCTTTATATGTCTCTCTTTTCATATTCGTTCATTTTCGTTATGTGCTTCTTTAGTNATGTTGCCAAGGTTAAGTTGATTTCGGGCAGTTATGGTGATCAGAAGTGCTATTTGAACCTATTTGTGATGAGCTATATTGCGTGGTCGTGCCTTATGGGTATAAGCATGAGTTAATGCGGCTGGTTAAGGCTAATGCCGGATATAGATTCAAGATCGAACCTTTTGGAAATGAGTATAGGGTGAGGAATTGAGGTATGAGGCTTATCGGTGGTGATAAGGAGGCTAAATTGCAGTTGTGATGGTGTCGTCAGGATTACATAGGTTGGGGTGACGTGGGATCACCTGAGGGTGTGTGTTGGAAGTGTGCAATCAGTGATTGGATGAATTCAAGGTGGATCTTGGCACGTTCGAGGACGGACATTTGTTTTAAGAGAGGGAGAATGTAACGACCCGACCGGTCGTTTTGAGAATTTAAGCTCCGTTCAGTGGTATAAGGTCATGATCAGCTTCACATTATGTACATCGACCTGTGTGCGTGGTTTGATTCAGTTACCGGATAAGCCGGCGTTGAATTAGGGGAGAATTTTCAAAATTTGAAGCTTAAGTGAGGGAAGTTGACCGGAGGTTCTTTTGAGTAAACAGCCTCAGAATGAGTTTTGGTTAACGCCAACAACTTCGTATGATGATTTTGGACTTAGGCGTGCGTCCGGAATTGGATTTGGAGGTCCGTAGGGTGATTTGAGGTATTTTGGCGAAAGTTAGATTTTCGGCAATTTCGGCCGATAGGTGAAATGTTGATATCGTGCTCGGAATGGAATTTCGAGAGTGGCTGTAGGTCCGTTGTGTCATTTGGGACTCCTCTTCAAAATTTCATGTCGTTCCGGGTGGATTTGATAGGTTTCGATGCGAGTCTTGATATTTGAAGTTTTGAAATTTCTAAGTTTAGATTTTTGGTTTGATTCGTTGTTTTAGTGTTATGTGATGTGTTTTGAAACCTTGATCGAGTCCGTGTTAGGTTACATGAATTGTGTGTGGGATTGGACGGGGTCCCGGGGTCCTCGGGTGTGTTTCGGATGAGTGTCGGGTCCATTTTCTTTATTTTTGAACTGCTGAAGTTTGCCTTCTGGTTTCCTTCTATGCGATCGCATAGGATTAGTTGCGATCGCATAGAGTCTTTTGAAATGCCCAGATTTTTCCTTCCACGCGATCGCATTGTCAGGTTCGCGATCGCGGAAGCCATTTCCCTTCTCCCTCGCGATCGCATACTCACTAACGCCATCGCATAGCAAGTTGGACCGCCCTGTCTTCCTCCACTGCGATCGCACTGTTATATTCGCGATCGCAGAAGTCTATAGCCTCCTTCTCCGCGTTCGCATTCACATAGTCGCGATCGCATAGAGTCGATTCAGGCTCGTAATATTTTCCTCTACGCGATCGCAGTCTCACTCCCGCGATCGCGGTTCATTGAATATCTGAGCAGAATAGTTTTTAACTCCAAAATGAGGGTTAAGCCATTTTATCACATTTTGAGTTCTAGAGCTCGGTTTTGGGCGATTCCTTAGGGGTTTTTCACACAAATCAAATGGGTAAGTGTTCTTCCACCATAATTAATCATATTTCATGAATTAGTTCTTATTTCTATCATTTAACTCGTGTTTTGGGTTGAAGAAACTTGGGTTTTTGGAAGAAAAATTCTAAATTGAAATTTCTTGATTTGAAAGATCAAATGACATCGGATTTTGATAAATTTAGTATGGGTGAACTCGAATCGGAATGGGTAATCGGATTTTGTAAAAACATTTGGGTTCCGAGGCGCGGGCCCGGGGGTCGACTTTTGGGTCGATTTTTATAATTTTATAAAGATTGAAACTTTATCGTTTAAAATAAATCATTATATGTTTTATGTGCATTTTTGAAGTTGTTTTAGTTTATTTGAGCCGTCCTGAGGTCTTCCCGACCGAGAAGTCCATTGTCGAGTAACCGGTTGTCGTCTTTGAGGTAAGTATCTTGCCTAACCTTGTGTGGGGGAACTACCCCTTAGGATTTGTGTCTTCTATGTTGATTGTAGCCCGAGTACGCGATGTGACGAGTGCGTACTCAGACTTATTTGCAAATAGGTTGGCCTTTTAGGATTTACTAGGTTCCTATATTTCCTGCGTGTAAAGTGGTAACTGTTATGGTTGAGTTCCTGGTTGCCAGTTTCATCTTCTCCTGTTTGAATTGGATTTTCTTGCTTTCGATTTCCCTCTCGCTGATTATTTGATTTGGTTGACTTAACTGAATATCTCCCTTCCTTACCGTATATTATATTTCCTTCACAAACTGCCTAATTAATTAGAATTAGTTTCATCTAGACATATAATTGTTACCAGGAATTGGAACATATATAGGATTGGTGTCAAGCATGACCTTAAGTCGTACATGATGATTATATAATTTTCCCTTAAATGTTACCTAGGTATAGTTGAAAACTACCCATATTGGCGGTATTTTACTTGGGGCTACCTATTATTGAACATTTGCTTAAGTTGAGTTATTTCCGTGAAGCAGCTGTTAGGCGAGATTGGTTATAGTTGTTTCCCTTGCCGGGATGATTGGTTCCTTATTTGCTGACTTGAATATTGTGAATCGTTGCTAAAATTGTTATGTTTTCCCCCCGTTACATTGTTTCCTTTTATTTGGTTTGTCTCTTCAGTGATTTCTTTTTATGAGTGATGTTTTGCCATTGTTATGATTTAAGTTCTCGTGTTGAACTTCTCGTTATACCTTGCATTTTGCCTTATTGGTTACTATTGTGCTCGTTGCGGCTGGTGCAATGTTTTGCTGTGTTCTGGTTGTTTTCTTTCGGTGTATTGCATTGCATTGCATATTTACATTGGGACTGCAGGCTTAGACTTGAGACATTCCCTTGCATTGCATTGCATATTTACATTGGGACTGCAGGCTTAGACCTGAGACTTTCCCTTGCATTGCATTGGGACTGCGGGCTTAGACCTGAGACTTTCCCTTGCATTGCATTGTATAGTTGCATTGGGACTGCGGGCTTAGACCTGAGACTTTCCCTTGCATTGCATTGTATAGTTGCATTGGGACTGCGGTCTTAGACCTGGGACTTTCCCTTGCATTGCATTGTATAGTTGCATTGGGACTGCAGGCTTAGACCTGAGACTTTCCTTTGCATTGCATTGCATATTTACATTGGGACTGCGGGCTTAGACTTGAGACTTTCCCTTGCATTGCATTGCATATTTACATTGGGACTGCGGGCTTAGACATGAGACTTTCCCTTGCATTGCATTGTATAGTTGCATTGGGAGTGCATGCTTAGACTTGAGACTTTCCCTTGCATTGCATTGTATAGTTGCATTGGGACTGCGGGCTTAGACCTGAGACTTTCCCTTGCATTGCATTGGGACCGCAGGCTTAGACCTTAGACTTTCCCCTGCAATGCATTATGCGATTATCTATTGAGATACAGACAGAGTTTCCGGTGGTTTATCATTGAGGGGATTTGGATTGAAAAGTATACATGTATACACATATACTTATATTGAAATGTATAGCTGAAAGGCAATTATCTCCGATAAAAGTATTTCCGAAGAACTTCTATTTTGAAAGTATATTTGAACAAATGATCTTTCAAAAAGCAGTATTTGGGAAAGTATATTTGAATACAACGTATTTTAAGGGAGCTATGTCCTAACGATTTCTCTTTATAAAAAAATACATACATATGCATTCAGAAAAAGTATGTTTCATAGATGATTTTTCCTAAATCTTAAAGAGGTTATACTTTCAAATATTTTCGATATAAACTCACGTTTTAAAGGTTGTTACCCGAGGATTTGACTGGTTTTTATTGAGTTTAATTGCTATTGCTTGATGTGAGTGAATTGATGCGGTGCTGAGTTTGAGTGTTTCATGGTATTGTGATTCCGTCTTTGGTTTGCATGTTTTCATTCCCTTCTTGCATATTTTTGTTATGCTGTTCCGTTGCCTTACTCACTGCATTCCCTTCCGCTTTATATATTCTGCCGTTAAACTTCATTCACAGGTTTTAGATAAATATTTTGTTTCGATCATTACTGCTATGTCTCTTATTTATTAGACCAGTGGGTGTCCGAACTAGTCCTCGTCACTACTTCACTGAGGTTAGTCTTGATACTTATTGGGCACCGCTGTGGTGTGCTCATACTACTCTTTTGTGCATTTTTGTTTTGCACAGATCCAGGTATTTATCGTTGCTAGCTGTGTGGATCTGTGCTGAGGAGACTCAGGGTAAACCTGTTGTTGCGTTCGCAGGTTTTAGAGTCACCTTCCTATTTATTCCGACTGTACTTATTCATTTTTAGACAGTTGTATTTAGATTGGTAGAAAGAATTCATAGAGCTTATGACTTGTATTTACCTGGTTTTGGGAAATTGTTAACTCTGTCAAGATTTCCATATCGATACTGTTATGTTTCATTTCATTATTGTTGATGCTCAGTAATACATTAGGCTTACCTAGTCCCTAAGACTAGGTTCCATCACGGTACCCAACGGAGGGAAAATTGGGTCGTGACAATCAGAGCTTTTGATGGTTCAAAAAGAGACACTATTGGGAAAATCGAACTCACCATGACAATCAGCCCGGTTGATTTTAACATTGTCTTTCAAGTGTTGGATATGAAAACTTCCTATAAGTTTCTTCTGGGAAGGCCATGGATCCATATGGCCAGAGCTGTACCGTCCACCCTACATCAAATGGTCAAATTCGAGTATGACGGGCAAGAAATTGTTGTTCATGGGAAGGACGATTCATCCGTCTATAAAGACCCATTCATTCCATGTATTGACGTCAAGGAAGGGTGTGAATCCATCATATATCAAGCATTTGAGGTGATTGAGGTAGACAAAGTGGAAGAAGGAAAACCAATTCTTCAACCCCGTCTTTCAACCACATCTATGATGGTAGCTTCGCTGATGATGAGGAACGACTATGAACCTGGAAAAGGATTAGGATCCTCTCTGCACGAAATTGTGAACCTCATTGCCCCCTTTTCGAAGAAAGATACCTTTGGCTTGGGTTTTAAACCGACATCAATTTACATAGACATAGCCAAGGCCCGCAAAAAGAATGGTTGGAATTTGTCCAAACCAATCCCTCACATTACCTACTCTTTTGTCTAGCCACAATTTGAAGAAGCCCAAAATCCTTCTACTCGGGATGACATTGATGAAGTTTGCTAGGGTCTCAAGGAGATGTTCTATGAGATCAATATGGTTCAAGATGGTGAGGGCCCTAGTCGTGCAAGTGTTCAACTGATTGGTCCATATACCTCGCTCAACAACTAGGAAGCAACTCCTCTTCCCATCAGGAAAGAGTCTTGGTAGTCTGCTTTTGTTGCTTTTTCTGTATTTGGATTATTTCAAGGGTTATAATACAAATATTTTAGTTTAATTGATTTGCTTTGATATTAATCCTTCTATCCTTTCAAATTCAATGAAATGAAGTTCCAGTTCCATAGTAAAATTCTGTCTTTTCCTTTCCCTAATTTTTGTTAATTTCTTATCATTTTCAGTTTCGTTAATGTTGGATTTAAAAACATGACATGCATGCAGATTCATGCCCAGATATTAAAAAGCTGTCTAATCTCGAAATAATAAATCAAGAAGTTGAGATTCCCTCTCTCCAAATCATTGTTGAAACAGGGATCGAAGACACTGACTAGGTCAAGTCCCTATTGGAACAGTTGAGTTTAGTTGATGAAAAGTGTTTGGTGGCAGTTTGTATCGGCCAATTATACCAGCAAATAATGACATGCGCTTACAATAAGAAAGTACTCCCAAGACAATTTGAGGTAGAACAACTTGTTTTGAAACGTATATGCACCAGGAAGAAGCAAAAGGAAAGTTCTCCCCGAATTGGCAAGGTCCTTACCTCATCAAGAAAGTGTTGTCAAAAGGAGCTCTACACTTGGCAGATATAGAAGGAAAGGTGGCTGATATATCCGTCAACAAAGATGCGGTCAAGAGATACTATGTTTGACATGCCTCTGTGGGGGCATTTTTATACTTTGCATTCTTAGGTTGGGATGACGAAAGGCTTTCATTATCGCTACACAAACGCTGGTCAACCCTAGTTATCCCTTTGAAATCTTGTTTATATTTCCTTGTTTTCCCCTCTTTTGGCTATGTACTTAATCAAAAAAAATCTCAAAAAAAAGAAAAGAAAAATAATTAAAAAATTATCATCAAAACAAGTTCATGTTAGTTGATACATCCGACCTGATTCCGAAAGAATATGTAGGCAGCCTCACTCTGGGGTTTGGTCACACTAAAACAAAAATCAACATTTCCCAGTATTCAAAGAAACTGGGGCATGATTTTATTTTATTTTTCGACGGTTTGCCTGTCAAAATGGTTCCAAAAGTTGTAATTCAGTTGAATAGTTCTTTTTACCTTTCCCCGCTAAGACCTTCTGATCAACTTTCAAGAATGCTAAGTCAGTATACTACGGGTGATGCCTCAGCCATTTTAAACAGAGAAAAATAAATGAGAGAGTCTTATTGGTGAAAACCCTCACGGGCCACTGTAAGGCAATAATGAGTTGAGAGAAAGGCAAATGAGAGAGGTCAATTGGTGAAAACCCACAAAGGTCATCATTGATCGATTTAGGTCTTCATATATCCCGGTACAAGCGTGGTTAAGACAAAGAACTCAGTTTCAAAGTGAAGTTTACAACGGATTTTGAGAATTATACGGTTTAGACGGATCGAGCATCCAGTCTAAAGTGCATGTCATGTTCATTAAAGTCAGCATATTTTTCCAGATAAGTCCTTTTTATTTTTTTATTTTTCTCTGAAAGGTACACTTCTTGATTAAGTTGTAATACTTATTAGTTCACCTTCTTGTTTTTTTTCGTACTATTCTTTTTGAGTCCCTTTCAGTCTAATTTTGTCAAAGCAAAGCAAAGAAAAAGCCGCAAAATTGGTTACAATTTCCCTGTTATATGAAGCAAAACTTTCTGGGCATGAACAACATGGCAAAGGCATAAAGCCATCTTTGATTTTCTCTGACGAGCAAAAGTCTTGAAGGACTGAACAATGTGTCAAGGGTCAATAAAAGTTACTCAGTTAAAAATTGTTCTGGGAGCAAGGTTGTTTGCACCATAAAAACAAATGGTGATAGGCGTAAAATAGTCAGGTTTTGATGTTGAGAAAGAAGATCTCCAGAAAGTAATGACAGAATCTTCAGGAAATCTATACGACCTTGACACAGTCAGATTTTCTAACAAGTGTAATGGGCACAAGGTCAAGTCGCCCAAGAAATCAAAGCCACAAACTGATCACCATTTTAAAACTAACAAATTTTTCTTTGTTCAGAACAGGAACATAACAATTTTAGGAAACGGTTCGTGAAAAGACGAACACCACCAAGTGAAGTTCTCAAATCCTTAGTTTTCTTCTAATATACATGTAATCATGTTATTATTAGTTTCATTATAGGGAATCAATACCCTATCTTCAACACAGGATACCACATCCCTTGGTCGCATTAATTTCTGCCTACATAGGGTACAACATTCCCTAGTAGAATCTTAGAGAGCCAACAACCTCATCTTATTTCTAACACAGGGTACTACATCCCCTGGTTGCATTTCTTATTGGTAACATAGGGTACGCCATTCCCTAGTAGCATTTCAGAGTGCCACGAGCCTCACATTATTGCCAAAACAGGGTACTACACCCCTGAGTTGTATTTCTCATTGCTAACATAGGGTACGATATTCCCTAGTAGCATCTTAGAGAGCCACGTGCCCCATTTTATTGCCAACATAGGGTACGACATTCCCTAGTAGCATCTCAGAACAATGCAAGCCTTATTTTATTTCTAACACATGGTACTACATCCCTAGTTGTATTTCTCATTGCTAACATAGGGTGCGGCATTCCCTAGTAGAATCTCAGTGAGCCATGAGCCTCACTTTATTGCCAATACAGGGTACTGCATCCTCTGGTTGTATTTCTCATTGCAACATAGGGTACGACATTCCCTAGTAGTCTCCTAGAGTGTCACGAGCCTCATCTTATTTCCAACACAGGGTACTACATCCCGTGGTTTCCTTCCATCTCGTTAACATAGGGTACGACATCCCCTATTATAACAAAATCCCACTTTTCTTTCAATCCTTCATTTTGCAATGGCAAAGATAGTTTATTGTGTTTTTAATAACTCAGAAAAATTTCCTAGTGCAAACTGGGGCAGAAATTTTTGTTCGTTTTGTTTGTTTGTGATGACTTGTAGGTTTTTCTGCAAAGTACGGATTGGATGTGCAAAAATAAGATTCCAGCTCTTGCCGGAGAAAATGAAATGTTTGATCTCAATACCAGTCGCAACCAGATTTGACATAATGTATGCGGAGACATAGGGTTTCAAGATCCATCTTCTCATCATCTGATCAAGAAACAAACATGTGAGAATATTTCATAGTTTATTATATCGGATAGCATCAAGGTTTAGTCCAAAGTCAATGATGGAAGCAAGTAAAGAATCAAGACAAGACCCCGGATTGCATTTAGATAGGAATTTTGTAACTATTAGATTTCAAGAGTATGTAATTTTCTTTTCATATTGATGTAATAGTAGGAACCGCGGATCGGAACCTCAACGGAACTTCACTAGACTCTCCATCTAAACATACTCCATTATTCTTCTTTCACTTGAATTACACGTGACCTGATTCTCGTATAACCAGAGATACGTAGGCTGCCTAAAACCAAGGCTCGGTCGCAACCGCTTCTTTTCTCTCCTTTTCATTTTAAATAATAGTGAGGTAAAAAATGAGTCACCTTGTTCATTTTCTTTGCCTGAAAACTCTTCATGTTTCCATGCAAAGAGGGGCATGCTGTGAACAACTAATTTTTGACCACACTCAAATTCTATATTATTTTAGTGTAAATATTTCTTTTAGGTCTAATCTTGATGTTTTAAACTTTTATCTTACTCTTAATAGGTTTTATTTGATTAATAAAACAATACTCACATTCTTAGAGCATGTGTGTATATATATATATATGGCTTCTTTGAATTAGAATTTTGATAACTAAGTTATGTATTTTTCTTAGTATTATTTAAATTATATGTAAATAGTTTGATTTCTTATGTTTTTCTTAGTCTAAAGTTAGTTAGTTAAATATTTTTGTCTAACCATTTTAATTTAATTTTACTTCTAAAAGAAAACATACAAAAACAAGATATAATTTAATTCTCATAACTTTTTCCAAAAAATTTGGTAGTAAAATTTGTCTTGAAATAGAATCACACACCCCATGAGTCTTACGTAACTCATTTACCTCCCCCCCCCCCCCCCCCAAAGAAGAAGACAAAACATAGTAACAGTCCCAATTCCCTACCACTTCTTCACGTAATTACCACAAATCTACCCCTCAATCCCATATTCTCCAACTCCAACTCCTTTGCACATGATCACATACACCAACATTCCCCTTTATAAAAGGGACATATCACAATGAGATAAACACGAAAAAAAGAATAAAAAACAACTGAGAAAGATAGGAAGAAAGAACATTGTTCTTTTGGAGTAAATATTCATTTGGAAAACTGTTTAGTTAAGTTAACTGGTGAGAAGTCGGAGTTCAAAATTTTGTTCGCGGTTCTGAGTTTGTGATTCTAGAAAAATTAGCATTCCTATCTTTGGAAATCAGTAGATTTTAGCTGTGGTTTTGTTGAAATCTTCACAAAAAGGTTCAAATCAATTTTATGGTATAAGAATTTGAAAAGTTTTAGTCATATTTGGTTTCGGCGTTCTTAATATTGTTAGTATGAGAACAGATTTGAAAGAAGAGTCACTAAAAGAGGTTGAGTTTTCTGATGAAGATAGTTTAACGTCCTTCATGTATAGAAAATTATTCTAGTGCTTTACACGAGTTCCTAATATATCTTAAACATAAGTTTTAGATGAATTTTGTTTTTTATTTGAAATAACTTAAAGAGTTGGATCGGTTGATGCATCCCACTTTAAAGTTAAGAAATAGTGTCATAAATTCCCAAATGCAAATAATTTTATAGTAATAAGTTTCAGTTTTTAATCAATTGAGTTTCTTTAATTTTGTTCACTAGGAAATATGCATTGTAACTGAGTAGTAAAAGCAGAGAAATAAAAGTTATCTCTGTTTGCCTATCACCAATTATTTGAAGCAAAAGTTTTTCTCAACCATACTCTATTCACTGTTATAGTCAATAGTTTTAGAGATAAAAGTAATTTTCTTGCTAAAAGGTTAAAATATTTTTCAAAGAGAATACTCACATCATTCCCTTTGCGTTCTATTTTTCTCAATGTATGTAAAGAATATATATCCTGATGTTTCCATTAGTGTAACGACCCGGTCGGTCGTTACGTAAAACGTGCATTATTTTTACTGTTTCTTCCTTGTCGTAGCTTGGTTAGACTGTTCATGATATGATAGAATTGATTAGCTCGGGTTCAGAGTGATTATAGAAGGAATTTAGGCACTTAGTCTCTAAAAATAGCCTTAGAGTTGGAAAAGTCAACCCAGAGTTGACTTATTGGTAAATGACCTTGGAATGCATATTTTATGGCTCGGATAGCTTCGTTATGTGATTTGGGACTTAGGAGTGTGTTCAGAATATTTTTGTGATGTCCGGTGTAGAATTAAGCTTGAATTGGCGAAAGTTAGTTTTGGCGATTTCCGGTCGGCAGTGGAAAATAGGCTATCGGGGTCAGAACGGAATTCCGACAGTTGGAACAGGTTCGTATAGTCATTTTGGATATGTCTGCAAAATTTCAGGTCAATCGAAGTTGTTTTGGGTAGTTTCGGCATCGTTGGTGAAATTTAGAAATTTCAATGTTCATAGACTTGAATTCAATGAGTTTTTGGAGTTTTGATGTTTTTTTTGATGTTCCAAAGGGTCGACTAAGTTTGAATGATCATTTAGGACGTATTGGTATGTTTGGTTGAGGTCCCGAGGTCCTCAGGTGTGTTTCGGGTGGTCAACGGACCAACGTTTGGCTTAAAGACTTGGCAGATTTTCTGTTTTTTTTTCATCTGGTTTTCTCTTCCGCGATTGCATAAGTAGTCCTGCGATCGCGTAGGCTTAGCAAGGTGGGGGTCGAAGTTTGTTCTTCGCGATCGCAGTAGATGGGTCGCGATTGCCTGGGCTGAGTAGGTTGTTCAGTGCGATCGCGTGAGGGAGTCCGCGATCGCGTAGAGTTTCTGAGGCGCGTGTGGTAGGAGGCTGATGTGCATCGTGATCGCGTGAAGGGGATTGCGATCGCGTGAGTTTGGACCAAGCTGAATCGCGATCGCGCGGGAGATGTTGCGATCGCGTAGGGTTAAAATTAGGGGCTGTTGAGTTACTCTTTGCGATCGCGACAGGATGTCTGCGATCGCGTAGAAGGAAATCGCTGGGCAGAAACTTTAAGTTCAAAAACTAGGGTTTTTAGCCATTTTTCAAAACTCCATTAGAGAGCTCGGGAGAAGGGATATTTTGGAGAGATTTTCAGTGGGAGTCTTGTGGTAAGTATTCCTTGATCGTTTTGGTCTAATTTTCACGAATTAGTATTGATTATTTCCTTGATCTGGTGAAGATAAGGATTTCAGTTTAGTAAATTTTTTCAAATTCCGAGACGTGGGCTCGGGGGTCGGGTTTTGCCAATTTCGGGATTTCTGAGTATTCTTAATAAATTTTGATTGGGATTCACCCGTTAGCATGTAATAATGATATACACTTGATTGTTGGTAGATTTGGAGCGCTCAGAGGTCGAATTTCGAGGCAAGGGCACTGCGGAGTAGTGTTTTAGCTGGTTTTAAGGTAAGTAACGTCTTCAACCTTGGAACTGAGGGTTCAAAACCCCAAATTACCTGATAATTGATATTAATTAAGGTGACGCACGTGCCAAGTGACGGGCACGCGGGCGTTCACCGAATGTTGGTGGCGTGACTCACCCCATGGCACTGCCTAAGGGTTGTTTCATACCGATATTGGTATTGTGAAGGTATAGATTTCCTTGAACATATTAGGAATCATGATAAGTGTAATTGCTAAGACTTCATGCCAATGTGTTTAGACTGAAACGGTCAATTGTTGTTGTCTCCATCTGTAGTTATTTACTACCATGCACTCAGTCATGTTGTAGCATGCATCTTGATGCCTCATTCTCAACATTTGTTAATTATATTGAATTATTATTGTTTAGGCTGAATTATACATATTTGAGAGCATTGTGAGTGAGACTTGAAAGTATTGACTGAGTGAGGCCTAGAACCGGATTTTTGAGACAGTTATGAGATCGGACTGCGCACCGCAGCGATCCTGGAATCATACCTTCGTTGGTTTGATATAGCGCTTGGGCTTATAGGAGCCCCTCCGGAGTCTTTACACCCCTAGTGAGCGCACATATATTGAGGGATGGATCTTCCCTGGACATGGATCTTTTCCGAGTGATATGTTCCGGAGATGGATCTTCTCCGTGGTGTCTTGTTCCGGAGATGGATCTTCTCCGTGGGGCTAGATTGGCCTATCTTTTCCTCAGTACCGAGTGACTATGTCACTGTGTTTGTCCATATTCTGGGATGGATTTTCCCTAGGCCTGATGGACAATTCTAGTACGGAGTGGACTTCCTTATGAGAGTCGATATTGTATACATAGCATTCCCGATTTTACACGAACATATGCAAGTTTACATACATAACTCGGTGCATTTCGCTTACTTTCTACTATATTACTGTCATGTTCAAACTATATGTTGTTGTTCAAATTATCGTAGGTTTAGTCCGTCCCTACCTCTCAGCCCATAGGTTGTTTTCGTTACTTATTGAGTTGGTGTACTCACGTTATACCCTGCACCTTGTGTGCAGATCCAGGTACATTGAGATCCAGCTCTGGTCAGTGAGTCGCAGCAGTTTCATCGGAGTTGACGAGGTAGCAGCTGGCGACCGTGATCTCGTCATCTCTTTCTTTTCTACCTGTCGTATTTACTTTCAGACTATGTTGGTCATTTCTTTTGGGTCTTGTTTATGAATTAGTAGCTCATGACTGCGTGACACCGGTTCCGGGATTGTAGGATTTGAGTTTATTTTTCCACAAATTGTTTCCAATTTCTGATTTACTATTATTATTGACCTCGAATTTATTAAAAATGGTATTCTCTTTGATAATTGAACTTAGATTCGTTATAGATAGGTGGCTGGCCTGGTTCCACGATAGGAGCCATCACGACTCTGAAATTGGGTCATGACAAGTTGGTATCGGAGCTCTAGGTTCCAGTCATGAGCAGGTTTAGTAGAGTCTTGCGGATCGGTACGGAGACGTCTGTACTTATCTTCGAGAGGCTACAGAACCCTTAGGAAAATTCCACATCTTTGAATTCCGTCGTGTGACTCTGTTGAACTCGGGAACTAAACTTCTGTTGTTTTCATTCTCTCACAGATGGTGAGGACTCGTGCTACCGATAGAGGTGACCAATCACTAGCAGGACCAGCCAGAGGTCGAGGCCGTGGCGGAGGGAGGGGTGCAGCCCGCACAGCAGCCAGGGCAGCACCTATGGACCCTCGCGTTGCTCAGGATCAGGTCCCCGTAGCTGAGATTCCAGCGGGCCAGGCTCAGGCATCAACAGTGCCCATAGTGATTCCGGATCTTCAGGAGACCCTAGCTCAGATTTTGACGGTGTGCACCAGTTTGGCACATGTCGTTGCGATGTCCACTACTGCTACTACTTCTCAGGCCGGGGGAGGCATTCAGACTCCAGCTGCCCGGACACCTGAGCAGGTCATCCAGGTACTTCAGACACCTGGGGAATTTCCAGTGCAGCCTATTGCTCCGGTACAGGATTATGTGGTCCCAGCTTTAGTTGATGATGAGCAGCGTAGGTTGGAGAGGTTTAGTAGACTCCAGCCTCCGACCTTTAGTGGTACAGAGGGAGAGGATGCCCAGTCCTTCTTGGACAAGTGTCAGAGGATACTACGCACAACAGGGATACTAGAGGCCAACGGAGTTCCATTTACTACTTTCCAGTTCTCAGGAGCTGCACTTGCTTGGTGGCAGGCCTATGAGAGGCGTAGACCCACTGATGCAGCGCCCCTTACATGACACCAGTTCTCCATTCTCTTTTTGGAGAAGTATATACCACAGTCTCGCATAGAGGAGCTGCGCAGAGAGTTCGAGCAGTTGCATCAGGGAGACATGACCATGACGCAGTATGAGATGAGGTTCTCTGAGTTAGCCCGTCATGCCATCTGGTTAGTTCCCACAGACCGAGAGAGGGTCCGGAGGTTTGTTGACGGTCTTACTTATCAGTTACGGATCTTTCTAACCAGAGAGAGGGTATGTGGGGCTTCTTTTGAGGAGGTAGTTGACATAGCCAGGGAGATTGAGTCAGTGCACCGCCAGGAGCAGGTTGAGAGGAAGGCCAAGAGGCCTCGAGGATCTGGCAGTTATGGTGGTGTTCACTCGGGAGGTCAGATTATGTATAGCAGAGGTCGTCTACTCAGACCTCCTCAGCCAACTCGTCCAGTTTATAGTGGTACCTCATCTGGACACGACCCTCGTAGTTCTCATCCGGGCCGTTCATCATTTAGTGCACTTCCAGCCCAGAGCTCATCCAGGACACAGTCAGTTCAGAGTTCTTCAGCACATGGCTCTTCTAGCAGCTACTCTGGGTCCATAGGTTCCCTTGAGTCCCCACCGTCTTTTGCTGAGAGAGGTTGTTTCGAGTGTGGGGATCCAGGTCACATCAAGAGGTATTGTCCCCGCCTTTCTGGTAGTTCTTATCAGCAGAGGAGCCAGCCTCCAGCTTCAGCACCAGTTTGTACACCACCCGCCCAGGCAGCCAATGGTGGAGGTTAGTCAGTCTGAGGCCGCCCTAGAGGGGGAGGTCGATCAGGTGGAGGACATGCCCGTTTCTATGCACTTCCGGCCAGACCAGATGTCATAGTTTCAGATTCAGTGATTACAGGTATTATTTATGTCTGTCACCGAGATGCTTCGGTATTGTTTGATCCTGGTTCTGCATATTCATATGTTTCATCATATTTTGCACATTTCTTGGATATGCCCCGTGAGTCCTTGATTTCAGCTGTTCATGTGTCGACTCCAGTGGGGGATACAGTTGTGGTGGACCGGGTGTACCGGTCTTGTGTTATATCTATTGGGGGTTTGGATACCCAGGCAAACTTATTATTGCTTAGTATGGTTGACTTTGATTTGATATTAGGCATGAATTGGATATCTCCGTGCCATGCTGTTCTTGACTGTCACGCCAAGACCGTGACCTTATACATGCTCGGATTGCCGAGAATTGAGTGGAGAGGTTCGATGGAGTATGCGCCTAGTAGGGTGATTTCCTATCTAAAGGCTCAGCGTATGATTGGGAAGGGATGTGAGTCTTATCTGGCCTTTGTGAGGGATGTTAGTAGTGAAACTCCTTCTATTGATTATGTTCCTGTGGTCCGTGAGTTTTCAGACATTTTCCCTGCAGACCTGCCAGGCATGCCACCTGACAGGGACATTGACTTTGGTATTGACTTGTTACCAGATACCCAGCCTATCTCTATTTCGCCTTACCGCATGGCCCCGGCAGAGTTGAAGGAATTGAAGGAGCAGCTTCAGGAACTCCTTGATAAGGGGTTCATTCGGCCTAGTGTTTCACCTTGGGGTGTGCCGGTGTTGTTCGTAAAGAAGAAGGATGGTTCTATGCGCATGTGCATTGACTATAGGCAGCTGAATAAGGTTACGGTAAAGAACCGGTATCCTTTGCCTCGCATTGATGACTTATTTGATCAGCTTCAGGGAGCTAAGGTGTTCTCCAAGATTGACTTGAGATCGGGTTATCACCAGTTGAAGATCTGGGATTCTGATATTCTGAAGACTGCTTTCAGGACCAAATAAGGTCACTATGAGTTTTTGGTTATGTCTTTTGGGCTGACCAATTCCCCAGCCACGTTCATGCACTTGATGAACAGCGTGTTTCAGCCTTACCTTGATTCATTCGTTATTGTGTTCATTGACGACATCTTTGTGTATTCTCGTAGCCAGGAGGAGCACGCTCAGCATTTGCGGGTTGTGTTGCAGAGGTTGAGAGAGGAGAAGCTTTATGCAAAGTTCTCCAAGTGTGAGTTCTGGATTAGTTCGGTAGCTTTCTTGGGTCACGTGGTGTCTAGTGAAGGTATTCAGGTGGACCCAAAGAAGATAGAGGCGGTGCAGAGTTGGCCCAGACCGTCCTCAGCTACAGAGATTAGGAGTTTCCTTGGGTTGGCGGGTTATTACCGTCGTTTTGTGGAGGGATTTTCTTCTATTGCTTCACTTCTGACCAGATTGACCCAGAAGGGTGCTCCATTCAGATGGTCCGACGAGTGTGAGGAGAGATTTCAGAAGCTCAAGTCAGCATTGACTACAACTCCGGTATTGGTATTTCCTACTGGTTCGGGTTCTTACACAGCCTATTGTGATGCTTCCAGAGTTGGCTTGGGAGCGGTTTTGATGTAGGACGGTAGGGTGATTGCTTACGCGTCCAGACAGTTGAAGGTGAACAAGAAGAATTATCCAGTGCACGATCTTAAGCTAGCTGCCATTGTTCATGCTTTGAAGATTTGGCGTCATTATTTGTATGGGGTATAGTGTGAGATTTTTACTGACCATCGTAGCTTGCAGTATCTGCTGAAGCAGAAGGATTTGAATCTACGTCAGAGAAGATGGTTGGATCTTCTTAAGGATTATGATCTCACCATTCTATATCATCCGGGGAAGGCCAATGTAGTGGCCGATGCCCTGAGTCGCCGAGCAGGGAGTTTGGGGAGTTTGGCCTATCTTTCAGCAACAGAGCGACCCTTAGCACGTGATGTTCAGGCCCTAGCAGGGCAGCTTGTGAGATTGGATTTGTCAGAGCCTCCACAGGTAGTATCTAGCATGGCTTCCCGATCTTCTCTCTATGATCAGATTAGAGCACGCCAGTGCGATGACCGTCATTTGTTGGTTCTTCAGGACAAGGTCCGTCGAGGTGATGTTAGGGATGTGACTATTGATGATGACGGGGTTATGAGGATGCACGGCCGTATTTGTGTGCCCTACGTAGATGGTCTTCGAGAGTCGATATTGGCAGAGGCCCATAGCTCACGGTATTCCATCCACCCGGGTGCCGGGAAGATGTACCAGGACCTGAGACAGCACTATTGGTGGAGGCGGATGAAGAGAGACATTGTGGAGTATGTAGCACGGTGCCTCAACTGCCAACAGGTCAAGTATGAGCACCAGAGGCCAAGTGGATTGCTTCAGGAGTTAGTCATTCCGGAGTGGAAGTGGGAGCGGATCACCATGGACTTTGTAGTTGGGCTTCCACGGACTTCGAAGGGATTTGATGCTATTTGGGTCGTTGTGGATCGACTGACCAAATCCGCGCACTTCATTCCTGTTAGTACTACTTATACTTCAGAGAGGTTAGCTGGTATTTACATCAGGGAGATTGTCCGATTGCATGGGGTCCCGGTTTCTATTATCTCTGACAAAGGTACTCAGTTCACATCCCGGTTTTGGCGGGCTTTGCAGAGAGGTATGGGTACTCAGGTAGATATGAGCACAACATTTCATCCCCAGACCGACGGGCAGTCAGAGCGGACTATTCAGATCCTAGAGGACATGTTGCATGCTTGTGTGATTGATTTCGGTGGTTCGTGGGATCATTTTCTACCATTAACGGAGTTTGCATATAATAACAGTTACCAATCCAGTATTCAGATGGCGCTGTATGAGGCTTTATATGGTAGGAGGTGTAGATCTCCGGTTGGTTGGTTTGAGCCCGATGAGGCTAGGTTGTTAGGCCCAGATTTGGTTCAGGATGCGTTAGAGAGGATGGAGTTGATTCAAGAGCGACTTCGCACGGCTCAGTCCAGACAGAAGAGCTATGCAGACCGGAAGGTTCGGGATGTGTCTTTCATGGAGGGTGATAAGGTACTGCTGAAGGTGTCACCCATGAAGGGTGTTATGAGGTTCGGGAAGAAGGGAAAGCTTAGTCCCCGGTTCATTGGTCCATTTGAGGTGCTTCAGAAGGTTGGAGAGGTGGCTTATAGACTTGCTTTGCCACCCAACTTGTCTAGTGTTCATCCGGTGTTCCACGTGTCGATGCTCCGGAAGTATGTTGGTGACCCGTCTCATGTCTTAGACTTCAGTACAGTTCAGCTCGGGGATGATATGTCATATGAGGTTGAACCAGTTGCTATTTTGGCTCGCGAGGTCAGAAAGTTGAGGTCAAAAGAGATAGCTTCAGTGAAGGTGCAGTGAAGAGGTCAGCCAGTGGAGGAGGCTACTTGGGAGACCGAGCGGGAGATGCGGAGCAGATATCCTCACTCGTTTGAGACTCCAGGTATGTTTCTAGACCCATTCGAGGACGAACGTTTGTGTAAGAGGGGGAGAATGTAACGACCTGATCGGTCGTTACGTAGAACGTGCATTATTTTCACTGTTTCTGCCTTGTCGTAGCTTGGTTAGACTGTTCATGATATGATAGAATTGATTAGCTCGAGNTCGTTTCTGGTCGGCAGTGGAAAATAGGATATCGGGGTCGGAATGGAATTATGACAGTTGGAACAGGTTCGTATAGTCATTTTGGATATGTCTGCAAAATTTCAGGTCAATCGGAGTTGTTTTGGGTAGTTTCGGCATCGTTGGTGAAATTTAGAAATTTCAATATTCATAGGCTTGAATTCGATGAGTTTTTGGAGTTTTGATGTTCCAAAGGGTCGACTAAGTTTTAATGATCATTTAGGACGTATTGGTATGTTTGGTTGAGGTCCCGAGGGCCTCGGGTGTGTTTCGGGTGGTCAACGGACCAACGTTTGGCTTAAAGACTTGGCAGATTTTCTGTTTTTTTTTTCTCGTTTTCTCTTCCGCGATTGCATAAGTAGTCCTGCGATCGCATAGGCTTAGCAAGGTGGGGGTCAAAGTTTCTTCTTCGCGATCGCAGTAGATGGTTCGCGATCGCGTGGGCTAAGTAGGTTGTTCAGTGCGATCGCGTGAGGGAGTCCGCGATCGCGTAGAGTTTCTGAGGCGCGTGTAGTAGGAGGCTGTTGTACATCGCGATCGCATGAAGGGGATTGCGATCGCGTGAGTTTGGACCAAGCTGATTCGCGATCGCGTGGGAGATGTTGCGATCACGTAGAAGGAAATCGCTGGGCAGAAACTTTAAGTTCAAAAATGAGGGTTTTTAGCCATTTTTCAAAACTCCATTAGAGAGCTCGGGAGAAGGGAGATTTTGGAGAGATTTTCAGTGGAAGTCTTGTGATAAGTATTCCTTGATCGTTTTGGTCTAATTTTCACGAATTAGTATTGATTATTTCCATGTAATTTGTGGAATCAAAGTAGAAATTGAGAAAAATGGGAAGAAAAGTTGGGAGACACTTTTGATGATTTGAAGGGGTAATTGTGGTTGGATTTTGGTAAATTTGATATGGGTAGACTCGGGTGAAGATAAGGATTTCAGTTTTGTAAATTTTTCCGAATTCCGAGACGTGGGCCCGGGGGTCGGGTTTGGCCAATTTCGGGATTTTTTAGTATTCTTGATAAATGTTGATTGGGATTCATCCGTTAACATGTAATAATGATATACACTTGATTGTTGGTAGATTTGGAGCGCTCGGAGGTCGAATTTTGAGGCAAGGGCACTGCAGAGTAGTGTTTTAGCCAGTTTTAAGGTAAGTAACGTCTTCAACCTTGGAACTGAGGGTTCGAAACCCCAAATTACCTGATAATTGATGTTAATTGCGGTGACGCATGTGCCAAGTGACGGGCACGCGGGCGTTCCCCGAATGTTGGTGGCCTGACTCACCCCATGGCACTGCCTAAAGGTTGTTTCATACCGATATTGGTATTGTGAAGGTAGAGATTTCCTTGAACATATTAGGAATCATGATAAGTGTAATTGCTAAGGCTTCATGCCAATGTGTTTAGACTGAAACGGTCAATTGTTGTTGTCTCCATCTGTAGTTATTTACTACCATGCACTTAGTCCTGTTGTAGCATGCATCTTGATGCCTCATTCTCAGCATTTGTTAATTATATTGAATTATTATTGTTTGGGCTGAATTATACATATTTGAGAGCATTGTGAGTGAGACTTGAAAGTATTGACAGAGTGACACCTAGAGCCGGATTTTTGAGACAGTTATGAGATCGGACTGCGCACCGCATCGATCCTTGAATCATACCTTCGTTGGTTTGATATAGCGCTTGGGCTTATAGGAGCCCCTCCGGAGTCTTTACATCCCCAGTGAGAGCACATATATTGAGGGATGGATCTTCCCTGGACATGGATCTTGTCCGAGTGATATGTTCCGGAGATGGATCTTCGCCGTGGTGTCTTGTTCCGGAGATGGATCTTCTCCGTGGGGCTGGATTGGCCTATCTTTTCCTCAGTACCGAGTGACTATGTCACTGTGTTTGTCCATATTCTGGGATGGATTTTCCCTAGACCTGATGGCCAATTCGAGTACTGAGTGGACTTCCTTATGAGAGTGGATACTGTATACATAGCATTCCCGATTTTACACGAACATATGCAAGTTTACAGACATAACTCGGTGCATTTCACTTACTTTCTACTATATTACTGTCATGTTCAAACTATATGATGTTGTTCCAATTATCGGAGGTTTAGTCTGTCACTACCTCCATAGGTTGTTTTCGTTACTTATTGAGTTGGTATACTCACGTTATACCCTGCACCTTGTGTGCAGATCCAGGTACATTGAGATCCAGCTCTGGTCAGTGAGTCGCAGTAGTTTCATCGGAGTTGACGAGGTAGCAGCTGACGACCGTGATCTCGTCATCTCTTTCTTTTCTACCTGTCGTATTTACTTTCAGACTATGTTGGTCATTTCTTTTGGGTCTTGTTTATGAATTAGTAGCTCATGACTGCGTGACACTGGATCCGGGATTGTAGGATTTGAGTTTTGTTTGTACAAATTATTTCCAATTTCTGATTTACTATTATTATTGACCTCGAATTTATTAAAAAGGGTATTCTCTTTGATAATTGAACTTAGATTCGTTATAGATAGATGGCTGGCCTGGTTCCACGACAGGCGTCATCACAACTCTGAAATTGGGTCGTGACAATTAGTCTTTCAAAATTATTAACTTTGCATGAAAAAATAAAAAGATTTTTCTTCAATGTAAAAATTCATGTACAATTTTTGCGTAGGAATTTTCTTTTGTGCAAATTGCGAACTTTGTTAAAGGATGAAGTAGTAATGGGTATATATCTGTGACGAATTCTTTCTAGTATAATAGATTGATTATTCTGTATGTGCTTTTAACTTTAAGATGATCCAGTTAGTTTGGTTTAATTTTTACTTATAAATCCTTTGAAAATTATAAACATAAATGTCTCGAATCTGAAAATAATTTAAATACTCTAAAACATTAAAAAAAAACTTTGGATGTACGTTAAATATTAACCCATGTGTTCATACCCGAACCTTGAATTGATATGGTTAAATAATAAAAGGATCATGTGCGCATTCTGCGTCTCGATGCCTTTAGATTTAACATAATTATGTTATAACCATGTGTACATTCTGTACCTTGGTTTAACATTTAATTTCAAAGAAGTACCTTGTGTGTGTTCCGCATCTTGGTGAACATAATTAATAAAGTATAATAATTAATTAAGCGGTAATAAATAAGCCATCATCAATAAAATACAAGAATAACTAAAAAGATTGATTTAAGTCTTACATGAGTCAATATAGCGACCGTGCTAGAACTACGGGACTCGAGGGGTGCCTTACATCTGTCAACAGAATTCCTTACTCAGTCTTCTGTTTTCGTAGACCATTAATTAAGAGTTAAATCTTCCTTTTAATAAGGGATTCAATAAAAGGTGACTTGGAACACCAAAACTCGATTCCAAGTGGCGACTCTAAATAATAAACAATCCCTTTTCAAATCGTAACTTTAATTGAAAAAACGCTTCTAACTCAACCTCGTAATAGGGTAGGGTTGCGTGGCAAAAAATAGGTGTGACACTAAGTAACGATTTTGCCCTTACAATCAAACACCATTCCAGAAACATGAGTGTACAAGTAGGTAAATATTCATTCTAATGAACGTTAAAGAAAAGTTGAATTAGAAAACTATCAAAGTATAATGAGAACCATAATTGAAAAACGTTCTTCATACTTAATGGGTGCGACAAAGAAAATTTTCATCTTCTACTAATACTATTTAATATCAGCCTTTCTCTTTTTGGCCGTTATTTAAGAAGTGGAAAGGGCCCTATATTTGACTGTATGAGTGCTACTCCATAATTAAAACCATCACACTACCTTAAATAATGGCGAATTGGTGCAAAATAACTAATGGAGTGTTAAGAAATTAAGATCAAAGTAATAATATGAAACAAGAAAAAACAAGAGTTATAGAGGGGAAAGAGATGATAGATCCTTATTTCTTCGAGTGTTTTTCAAGTGTGTACAATGTGATGCCCAAACCTTCTATTTATAGGATGACATTAACGTATACAAAAGTATGTCATGAACATGGTATTAACTATTGAGATCATGGGGGAAGATCATGAAGGAGGTTATGGAGGTGTGGGAGTTACAACCATAATGGTAAGAAGTAGTGGGAGGTTAATGGAGAAGAGTAGTGGCAGTAACTTCTTTAGGAGTTATAGACATCCCACTAATATAATTATAATATATCATAACACTCCACTTGGATCTATAGATAATGTGATTCGTTAAAACCTTACTAACAAAAAACTCTGTCGGAAAAAATCTTAGTGATGGAGAAAGAGTACACATATCTTGTAATACACATTATTTGCTGCCTCATTAAAAACCTTGCTAGGAAAACCCAGTGGGATAGAACTTTAGCTAAGGGAAAAAAAATATAGCGCGTATTTGTCTTCCCTGATGAAAACATCACTTTTGTTTCTCGAAAACGACGAATTCCAAGCTTGTATAACAAATTCTCTAATATTGAGATCGGCAATTCCTCGTGAAGAAGTTTGTCAAATTATCACTTGAACAAATTTGTTGAACAACGATCATGTCTGAAATAGAACTTTGGTGAATATGCTTTATTTTGTATCCTTCGATAGTCCTTCTTTCAATTGAGCTATGCATGCAGTATCATCTTCAATGTAATTGGAACCTTATTGAATATCATAATATGGAAATACCCTCACAGACACGTAGATTATATGAACAACGAACTATGCCCTGTATTTGTATAACCAACAAAACCTTGGCAATATTTGTTAGAATAACAAATCTATTGTAACGACCCAGCCGGTCGTTTTGCGTGTTAGGGTCCCACTTCCTTAAATGAAACCTTCCATAGCGGCTATTCGTTCTTTATGACTCGCGGGAGCGGGTGGTTCGGGATTTGGGAATGAATTGGATGGTTTAGGAACACTTGGTTCCTTAAGGTTGGCCTATTTGGCCAAGGTTGACTTCGGTCAACATTTCGAGCAAACGACCTCGGAATCGAGTTCTAATAGCTCCAGTAGTTCCGTATAATGATTTCGGACTTGGGCGTATATTTGGCTCGGGTTTCTGATGACCCGGAAGCATTTCGGCACCCAAAATGCAAATCATGATTTCCTTATCTTTGAAATTTGGGTTGGGATGTGAATTTATGCAATCGAGGTCCGAATGGAATTTCGGGATCGAGAATAGTTCCGTATAGTCATTTATGACTTGTCTGTAAAATTTGAGGTCATTCCGAGTATTATAGACCCGTTCGGCGCAATGAAATGAAATCTAGAGTTCTTAAAGTCTTAAGTTTGAATTCAAGTGGTTTGGAGGGTGATTTCAAGTTCTAGTGATGTTTTGAGTGATCCGTGAGCTCGAGCGAGTCCGTCATATGATTTGGGACTTTTTGGTATATTTTGTCGGAGGCTCGGGTGGGCCCAGGGGCATCCCGGACCCCGCACGGGGCCAAAATCCAGCAAACTCCACTGCTGGTGTGGCTGCTTCTGGTGTGACCGCACCTGCGGTCTACCAGTCGCAGGTGCGAGACCGCACCTGCGGTCCCAACCTCGCAGGTGCGGAAAGCCCATAGACCCCTCTACCTCCGCAGGTGCGGACTTGTGCCCGCTGGTGCGGAAATCCTCCATAGGTGCGAGTCCGCTGGTGCGGACTTCCCCTCGCAGGTGCGACCCCAGCTCCCAGGCCCAGCATCCGCAGGTGCGGCCAATTCTTCGCAGGTGCGGGACCGCACCTGCGGTCCCAAAGTCGCAGGTGCGAGAATCCCTGTGGGCAGCCTATATTTAAGTTCCAAACACGGGTCTTCTTCATTTTTCAACCATTTCACCTTCATTAGAGAGTTCTAGGAGCTTCAAGAACCTGCTCTTGACCCAAATTCAGTAAAGGTAAGTAAATTCTTTTTATTTATTTAGTTTCATACCTGAATTAACAAAGAAATCAACTACAAATTCTTGGAAAAATCTAGGTTTTGGGTTGTAAATGGGATTTTTGGAAAATTAGTGAACTACCCCTTTTTAGCAATTGAATTCCTAAATAAATTATGTAATTACGATCCTTAGACTACGGGTAATTTAATCCTTCAAGAATTTTCAAATTCCGAAAGCGTGGGTCCGGGGTCGAAATTTCAAAAAACCTTCAAGAATGATATATTTTGAAATATCTTGTTAATTCTTATTCCTGGAGCATGAATTGATTCAATTATGCTATGTTTGGCTAGTTGTGAGCCGTCAAGAGTAGTTTCACAATTTTGGGCACATCTTTTGATCCGGTCCTTGGTCCGAGGAGTGCTTTTATCGAGGTGAATCTCTTTTCTAACCTCGTAAGAGGGAAATTGTCCCTCTAGGTAACCTTGTTTGCTATGTGATCTTGTTTGGGGGCTACGTACGCACCGAGTGACGAGAGTCCGTACGTAGTGGCTATTACTGCTTCGTCCGGGTAGTTAGGACACATCATGTTCATTGTTTTTTTTCCTGTTGTAGCATAGATATGACTTGTATACTTGTGTGATTGGTATTGTTGTCTTTGAACGTTGTGATACCTGGCTTGATTTAAGTGTGACAAGAGAATCACGGGATAGGATCGGGTCGTACGCCACAACAGAGTGATGATTGATTATACTATGGGATCAGGCCGTACGCCACGGCAGAGTGATGATTGATTATATTATGGGATCGGGTCGTACGCCACAGCGAGATTGATACTACCAGGGTGGGATCGAGCCGTATGCCACGGCAAGATTGAGACTACCAGGGTGGGATCGGGCCGTACGCCAGCGAAATTGAGTACCATATGGGAGCGGGACGTGCGCCACGGCGGATACCAAACTTGTTTGATTTGAGCTTGTCATTTGATGTCGGATATTGATGTACTTGATTATTTGTTTTACTTGCCTACAGTTTTCTTTACATCCTGCTTACTTTACGACTGTTGGGCCTTAGTGAGTATCGAGTTGACCTCTCGTCACTACTTCTTCGAGATTAGACGGGATACTCACTGGGTACATATATATATATATGTACTCATGCTGCACTTTCTTTCCTTTTTTGTACTTGACTGTACATGTCCGTAGGCTGGTCCATCTTATTTTCAGGCCGGTGCCAGATATTGATAGTGTGCTCATACTTCACGGTTAGCTGCTTTCCTGGAGACTTCCTAGCAGCACCCTGGAGTTTCTTTTGTTATGCTCTCTGTCTATTTCATTCAGACTGAGACCCTGTATATGTTGTAGTCATTGTATATTCAATAGTTTCCCGTGACACTCGTGGCACTAGTTCCTGGCACACACGCGGTATATATTTGTGGGTTTTTGGGATGTATATCTATGTGTATGCTTTATTTAGGCCTTGTATCTACTATGATTTTACCTTCACTCAAGGCTAGTATCATGTTAGTTGTTATAAACCGGTAATCATTGACTTGTTTGATCGAATGGGAAGGGTATCACTTAGTGAAAGTTATATCGTCTTGCCTAACCCCGTTGTTGGGCGCCATCGTGACCTGAATTAGGATTTGGGTCGTGACATCTATATTAAAGATTTTTTTTTTGCAGTATAACACTAATCGTATTTCAGTATCTCCATAGTCTTCATACTTTCAGGTATTGGGACTCTTCGTCCAACTTCACATTTTTCAGATGAAGTCAATTTTCGCTTGAATTGCATTTTTTCATTTTGGCCAGTCATTTCTCTGGCTACATTCATCGATAGAGTTTTTCTCAAAATCCTCATCTTATTGCATTATTTCATCTGCAATATTATATGCAAAATTGTTGTCAACAACATGGTTATTTTGGTATTACCTTTTTCCCGTAGAGACATAACTTATTGAGATCTCTTCATTTTCATCATTTCCAGGTACTAGAATCTCCTGTGAGGTCTTATGAATTATTAAGTCACTATGCTCCTCTTGAGCAATTGCCTCCATATTATGATCAACTTGATCATTTGCTCCTTTCCTTTTTGGGGATTCTTATCCATGGAACCGATTGGTCTAGCACGTTTAAGGCGTGGCCTAGACTCATTTGCATTATCATACTGTCCAGTTGGGACATCAACTAGAATTGGATTATTTACAGCTGGAAAATGAGATTTAGTAACCCGTGGAAGGTTAGTAAATGCATCTGGCAAATGATTTGAAATATTTTGCATGTAAGTGATCTTTAGAATTTCTTGTTCACCTTGATTTTTACGAGGATCCAAATGAGATAGAGATAATACATTCCATTCTATCTTTTTTTTCCAGATGTTTATTTTCTCCCCCTAATGTTGGGAAAACTGATACATCAACATGACAATCCACAAATTTGGTTGTAAACAAATCTCCTGTCATAGTCTCCAGATATTTAATAATATAAGAAGATTCATAACCAACATATGCTCCCAACCTTCTTTGGAGACCCATCTTTGTGCGTTGTGGTGGAGCAATTGGAACATATACCTCACATCCAATAATTCTTAGATGGAAAATATTTGGATCCTGACCAAAAGTCAACTGTAATGGGGAGAGTTCATGATAACTGGTTGGCCTTGTGCGCAAATGTTGTTGCATGCAAAATAGCATGTCCCCCTACTGAAAAGGGAAGTTTTGTCCTCCGTAGCAATGATCTAGCTATTAATTGGAGGCTTTTAATCAGTGATTCTTCTAGACCATTTTGAGTATGAACATGAGCAACCAGATGCTCAACTTTTATTCCAGTGGTCATACAATAATCAATAAAGGCCTGAGATGTAAATTCACCAGCATTATCTAGGCAAATTGTCTTAATTGCATAATCTGAAAATTATGCTCTTAACCTTATTATTATTTTGGTCTTTGGCACGCCCATGTTCGTTGGTCAACCACTTGTCTTAATTTAGACTTATTATGCACCGCTATTGTCATGCCCCAAACCTGGGGAGGCATGGCTGGCACCCAGTGCCGAGCTGGCCCGAGCGAACCATTCTATAACTCATGATCATTCGACCAAAACTAGAACATACATAGGTCGAGTTGGCTTAACTCATTTCTTTTGTAACTATCATGGTCCAACATGGCCACAACTCATAATGTACAAGTGTAAGTGGGAGAACACTATATCAAAACTATCGTTCTTAAAACATGAATACATATGAGCCGTCAAGGCCTCTGACATATTGTACAAAATGAACCTCTGTGTACAAAGCCTCTATGACTATTTGAACTCAAATGGGACAGGGTACCAGCCTACTCATAAGTCTATAGCAAAACTCTAACACGATGACTTATAGACTCGGCTGCACTCCGAATGAGGTGGAGTCTTACCGATCCTTCGGTGAACGCTAACCTCGTCTACCATGAGGGCTCGGCAATCTGATTATCTATATATGCAGGCATGAATGCAGCGTCCCCAATAAAAGGACGTCAGTACGAATAATGTACTGAGTATGTAAGGCAGAACTGAAATGTAATAATAAGTCAACATTAATTAAAGACATATAAGAATCAACCTTAATCTCTGAAGTGACACCGTATATGTGTACTTATTATACTCATATATATACAATGCTTCTCTTTGAGACTATTATCCATATCGTATGATGCATGACTGCCCAACTGATGAGTGGTAACTACCCGACCGGTCGTAGCGCGGTGATAAATGCATGACAACCTGACCGGCCGTAGCTCGGTGGTAAATGTATAACTGTGATGACCCGAGGGGCCATTTTATGAAGTAAGACACCTTTCTAGGCTTAATAGCCCTAAAAGGTTAATTTTAAATACCTCGATTTGTGTGCGCAGTCCGGGCGTGCAACCGGAAAGCTTTTATGTGAAAATATAAGAAATAATAATTTTTAGAATTAAAAATTTGGTTTTAGTTGACTTGAGTCAACATTTTGAGTAAACGGACTCGGATCTATTTTTGACGATCCTGGGAGGTCCGCAGTAAAATATGGGACTTGGGCATATGCCGGAATTGAATTCCGAGGTCCCAAGCCTTAGAAATCAATTTTTGAAAGAAATTATTTTGTTGAATTATTAATGAAATAAAGAAATGAATTAACGTTTGAAACCGTTGGTATCGGGCCCGTATTTTGGTTCCGGATTTCGAAACAGGTTTGTTATGATATTTAAGCCTTGTCTGCGAAATTTGGAGAGAATCGAAATTTATTTGACGTGATTCGGATGTCCGGTTGATAAATAGTGAAATTTAAGTGTTCTTGAGAAAAATAATGAGTTTTGAGGTTTAATTCATAGTTTTACATGTTATTTTCATGATTTGATCGCACGAGCAAGTCCGTATGATGCTTTTAAACTTGCGTGCATGTCTGGTTTAGAGACCCGAGGGCTTGGGTGAGTTTCAAATAGGTTTGGGTTGTGTTGCGCTCGTTCTTTCTTATGCTTCGACGTTGTTTCTTCAAACATAAATGATATCATATTGAACAAATGAGCTCCGATTTCTGTTTTGAATGAAGTATTAGATCTGTATCGTAATTACAGACCCGTAACGAAAAGAATCATCGAATTTGAACATCGTATGAAGCTTTTATGGGCATTTTATTAAGGTTGCCAGATTTATCAAGTTAATTACGAAATTGCCACTAACGGTGTATTAAAAATCTGCACTATTTGCAAATATTAAAACCTACATATCTCCTTCATTATAAAGTCAAATTGAGTGATTCAAAAGCCTAACTTGACTATAATTACACAAGGAATCTATTGGAGACATAAAAATCGAATTTGAGATCGTTTGGCATGAGAAAGGATGCAGAATAACTGGCAGAAAAATATATATAAAACGAGCAGACTTCTTCTTCTTCATATTTTCGAACCCCACAGCCCTAGGAGATAATTTCTTCACCAATTATCATCCCTAATTCATAGGTAATCAATTTTAAACTTTGTTCTTTCAATTCCTTACTGTGTTTCATCACTTTTAAAGCAAAAACTAAAAAATTTCATGGTAAAAATTGAGGGTTTGGGTAGAATTAGAGAATTTTGTAAAAATTAAATCTTTACCTCGAATTTCGAAACTAATTATATATTTGGGTTCGTGGGTGAATGGGTAAACGTAATTTGGTATGAACCCTGATTTTAGACCAAGCGGGCCCAGGGTCGGATTTTCACTTTTTGTGAGAAAACTTAGGAAAATTTTTAATTTTAAATAAAGTTAGTTCCTTTAGCCTTAATTAATGATATTGAGTTAATTATGATTAGATTCGAGCAAGTTAGAGCAAGATTCTAAAGGAAAAGCTGTAATTGAGCAGTGAGTGGCCTGCGAAATTGAGGTAAGTGTTTGGTCTAACTTTAACTTGAGGGAATATAAATCCCCGCTTGTTTTCTATGTGAAATGCATGGGCGTGGTGTATAGGTGAGGTGACGAGCATCTATGCACCACCCAATTTGCCTGATAAACATGATCTCTTTCCCGTTCCCAACTTAATTGATGCTTGCCTTAATTGTTCTTTGCTCATTATTGTTTCTATGACTAGCTGGCTTTGTTATTTTGTTGTTAAATATTACTGTGGTTATTTTGAAAAGATTATTGGTTGTTTATTTGGTTCCCTTGTGGTACAAACGGTTGAGTAGTTTGACATTATTTTTACGATATATATATATATATATATATTATGTTCCTGTTGGTTTCATTTTTGATAATATTGAGAAAGTTATGAGAATTGCAGTTTAATTGTTTTATGATTGTTGAGGTTTACGTGGTTGTTTGGTTTCAATTGATTGTTTCCAATTATTGTGGCAAGTGTATTAAAAGTGTTGGTTGTTCTCTTGATTTTATCATGGTGCATAAAGACTGAGCTGGGTTGGTGTTTACATATATTCTGGTTGGTTTTATTGTGAAATAATATTGGTTGAAGCTTACGAGCTATATTGTTTTCTGTTTGAAATTGTGGAATAAAAGTATTGTGAAAGGCTTGGTCTGAATTGTGAAATTTATGAATAAATTGATATGATATGTCTGATGGGAGCGGGTTGCACGCCGCAACAAGAAATAATAAGGGTGGACAGGTGAGATCGGGTTGCACGCCACAACAGGAGTAATAAGGGTGATATATATAGGGATGAGCAATAAGGGTGGACAGGTGGGAGCGGGTTGCACGCCGCAACAAGGAGCGATAAGGGAGAACATTTATATTTTTTTTACTGATTTTCAAAGAAAAATAAAGAATTGAAAACTTACTATTTTATAGTACTATTTTTCATCTTTTGGCACTACTTTTATTTAAAGTTAAAATTTGGAAATTTGGAAACTTATTTGAGAATTGGTTATGGCTGAGGCCTGAAAAAAGGCGGTTGAGTTATTTTATTGTTGTTACAGTATTTATTTATTTGTTTAGATTTCCTTCTTGCTTCATATATTATTGTCACAGGTTATATTGATAAATCCCCGCCGTAGCCTCGGCACTACTTCGTCGAGGTTAGGCTCGGCACTTACTCTGTAACGACCCGGTGGGTCGTTACGTAGAACATGCATTATAATTACTATTATTAACTTGTTATAGGTTGGTTATACTGTTTATTGATGTGTTAGAGTTGGTAGGCTTGAAATCGGAATGGTTGTAGTGAGAGTTTAGTCACTTAGTCTTTAAAAATAGCCATAAAGTTGGAAAAGTCAACTGAGAGTTGACTTATTGGTAAACGATCTCGAAATGCGGATTTTATGGCTCGGATATCTTCGTTAGGTGATTTGGGACTTAGGAGTGTGTTCAGAATATTTTTTTGATGTCCGATTTAGAATTAGGCTTGAATTGGCGAAAGTCAGTTTTTGGCGATTTCCGGTCGGCAGTGGAAAATAGGCTATCGGGGTCGGAATGGAATTCTGACAGTTGGAACAGGTTCGTAATGTCGTTTTGGATATGTTTGAAAAATTTCAGGTCAATCGGAGTTGTTTTAGATAGTTTCGGCATCGTTGGTGGATTATAGAAATTTTAAAGTTCTTAGGCTTGAATCCGATGTGATTTTGGTGTTTTGATGTTAGTTTTGGTGTTCCGAGGGTGCAACTAAATTTTAATGATCATATGTGATGTGTTGGTATATTTGATTGGGGTCCCGAGGGTCTCGGAATTGATTTCGGGTGGTTAATTGTGATGACCCAAAAAGTCATCCTAAGTAATTTTAGCTAAATCTGTGTTCTGAGGCCCCGAAAGCCTCCGTTAGTCTCACCTCGATATGCGTGCGCAGGCGGGGTGTGTAGCCGGGAAGTCTTTATGTTGAAATTTGATGAAAAATGGAATTTATGATGATTAAATGAATAAAGTTGACTAAGGTCAATATTTTTGGTAAACGGACCCGGATCCGTGATGTGACGGTCCCGGAGGGTCCGTAGGAAAATATGGGACTTGGGCATATGCCCGGAATCGAATTCCGAGGTCCCAAGCCCGAGAAATGAATTTTTAAAGAAAATTGTTTTCTGAAAATAATAAAGGATTTTGAAAATGAATAATTATGTGAAAACCGTGTTACCGGGACCGTATTATGGTTTCGGTGCCCGGAACAGGTTTATTATATGTTATTTGTCTTATATGTGAAATTTGGTGTAAAACGGACTTCAAATGACGTGTTTCGGATCAAAAATGGAAAATTTAGAAGTTTATGAAGTTTGAGAAAATTCTATGAATTTTGGAATTTAATTCATTGTTTTTGATGTATTTTGGTGGTTTAAGTATTTGAATAAGTCTGTAGGATGTTTATGAGGTTGTGTGTGTAATTGGTTTTGAGCCCCGACGGCTCGGGTGAGTTTCGGGTAGGCATCGGAGTGCAAAAAGTTAGAAAATCGTCTGGTGTTTTCTTCTCTGCGATCGTAGCCCTTACTCTGCGATCGCAGAGGTCTGTCCAGGTCCCTTCCGCGATCGCATCCCTTCGACTCGCGATCGCATTGTGTGGCGTCCCAGTGTTCCGCTATCGCAAACCTCTTCCTGCGATCACATAGGGTCAGCTAAGCTATGCTCCGCGATCGCGACTCCTCTTCTGCGATCGCAGTGAGTTAGGACCAGACTCTCCGCGATCGCAACCCTCTTCTTGCGATCGCGATGAAGAAAATCGCCCAGTTAATTCCTTAAGTCAAAAACAGAATACTNTCTCTACCATTTTCCTTCATCAATCACTAGAATCTAGGGCTAAAAACATGGAATCAAAGTAGGAATTAGGGATTTTAGGTAGAGTTGGGTTTTTGAGAATTTTGGGTGATTCAACCTCAATTTGGGGTTGAATCTTAAAACAAATTATATATTTTAACTCGTGGGGTTATGGATGATTGGGTTTTGGTCTGAACCTCGAGTTTTGACCATGCGGGCCCGGGGTCGAATTTTGGTATTTTTGGAAGAATGCTAGAAATTTAATATCTACGCTATGGGATTGTGTTATTGAGTTTTTATTGATATTATTGAATTAATTATGCCTAGATATCGTTGTTTCGGAGTCGGATTATAAAGGAAAGACGGTCTTAGAGGGTTGATTGCTATACTTTGGACCGAGGTAAGTGTCTTGCCTAACTTTGGTGAGGGAATAGGTATTATTTGCTATGTGCTAAGTGATTATCATGTTCATTGCATAGGTGAGGTGACGAGTACCTATGCAATGTGTGTCAAGCATGCCCGTGAGTCTATTTTGATAGAAATTGCAGTATTTCTTCCATGTTTAGCATATTATGAGATTGTCTTTACTTGGTAATTTATTCTTGATTGAAAGTATTGGCTGTTGAGCTTGAGAAGTGTTGATATGAATGATAATCCAAGTGTAGAGTATGCGATTGAGGTGATTGGTTATAGCTGAGACCCTTGCCGGGCATTTATTGAGTTATTAATTGATGTTTTTCCCCTTGCGGGGTGTTTTGGACTGTCAATTTCCACTATGTTGTACTCCTTGCCATTATATCTGTTATTGTTTGGTGAGGAAGAGTGTAAAGCACGAAGGGTGATGCCGTGCCATGATTCATATTGATTATAAACACGAAGGTTAATGTCGTGCCATGACTTTTATTGATTATAAGCAAGAAAGTTAATGTCGTGTCATGATACATTGTACATTGCATTGTGAGGAAGAGAGTAAAAGCATGAAGG
>MDKH01138936.1:0-17740 GCA_005239495.1 Nicotiana undulata
CTATATTTGACAACGATCGCTTACATTCTTTTAAGGTGTAAATTGAGCGTATCAAATTTTGCGTTTACATAAAAGTCAAACCTCCGGTCAAATCTCACCGCTTAAGCTTCAAAAATTAAAATCCCTATCCCAATTCGACTCTGGATCATCTGGTAACTGAATCAACTATGCACACAAGTCGATATGCACAAGGTGAATAATTTCAAGACCTTACGCCACCGAGCGGAGCTTAAGTTTTCAAAATGACCGGCTGGGTCGTTACACATAGGCCTTAAGTCTCGAGTCATGGAGAAATGTTTAGTAGTCTTGTTCATGGGTATGTAGGCACCCATAATTATGATATTGAGGCTACTGAACATCTAGGAATGTTTTCCCTTCTTTCATTATTTGGTCATGCGTTGAGATAACTTAAGATTGACTTTGGAGTATTTCTTTGATCATGCGTTGAGATAACTTAAGATAACTTAACATGGGTATGTAGGCACCCACATGCTCTTGGTTGTTCGAGTGAGAGAGTCGTGGATCTCGCAGCATACAAACTAGAGGATATGGCCAACACATGGTATGAAACTGTATTGCTAGGAAGGCTAGCAGGAGCAACACCACTATCATGGGTTGAGTTCACTAAGTTGTTCATGAATCATTTTCTTCCAGACAACTTGGTGCAAAAATATGATAGAGACTTTGAGAGATTCGTTCAGACTCCAAATATGGATGTGTCAACATATAACACCAAGTTTTGTAAGCTGGCTAGATATGCTCCGTACTTAGTGCCTACCGAAGAAGCTCGAGTTCAGAGGTTCGTTAATGGATTGGTTGGTCGATTATACACTGCAGTAGCCCAACAGATGAAGACTTTATCCTACTCTGATGCAGTCGACCTTGCTAGAAAAATTGAAAACAAAGGATGTGATGAGCGTTCACCTAGTGATTTTCGTAAGAAGGCCAAGACAAGAGGGTATTTCAGTGGTTGTTTTAGTGAAAATCGAAAGACAGAAAATCAGGGACAACGATAGGGTTCTCAAACAGGGACACACCTATCTTCACAGACCACATATAGACCACATTACAGAAAGGGTACTAGGGGACCTTCAGCAATTGGACATCATAATTCTGGGCAGATATATACCACTACTCCAGTTTGTCAGACCTGTGGTAGATCACATTTGGGCCAATGTCGTGTTCTAACGGGAGAGTGCTTTCGGTGTGGCCAGTTGGGACATCACTTGAGGGATTGCCCTCAGCCTCCAAGAAATTTTAACCAGGCTTCTATTCAGTCAACTGCACATACTCAGACTACTCGTAATACTTCAGGTGCTACAGGTACAGGAAATAGAGGTCGAGGTGCTGGAGACTGTGCTGCTGTGAATCAAGGACAAGGGAATGCTCGTAGAGGTCAGGCGAGAGTTTTTGCATTTACTAGACAAGATGCCCATGCCTCGAATTATGTGGTTACATGTATTATTTATGTCTGTTCATTTGATGCACTTGCGTTGATTGATCCGGGATCTACTCACTCCTATGTGTCCTCGTACTTTGCTTTGAGGTTTAGTAGACAACCTGAGCTATTAAATGACCCTTTTTCTAGTTGCTACTCCTGTTAGAGAGTCTCTATTAGCTGAATACGTGTATCGTGCTTGTCAGATTCGGGTTGAGGGTAAAGATACTCTAGCTGATCTTATTGTACTTGATATGATTGACTTTGACATGTTGATGTGAATGGATTAGTTGTCTTCTTGATATGCTATCGTCGATTGTCATGCAAAGATAGTCAAGTTTGAGATACCAAACGAACCTAGTTTTGTTCTAAGAGGGGGTCAGGTTCCAGAGACTTACACATTTGTATCTTTTATGAAGGCTCAACGACTTATGAAGAAAGGTTGCTTGGGTCTCTTAGCTATTGTAAATGACACAATAAAGGAAACAATTAGTATAGAAAATATTCCAGTAGTGAGAGAATTTTCTGATGTATTTAATGAGGATTTACCAGGATTACCTCCAGTACGAGAAATAGATTTTGGTACTGATTTTCCACCTGAAGCACAACCCATATCAATACTGCCATATCGGATGGCACCAACAAAGTTGTAGGAGCTAACACAACAACTACATGTTAGATAAGAGTTTTATCAGACCGAGTATATCTCCATGGGGTGCACCAGTACTGTTCGTAAAGAAGAAAGACGGATCCCTGAGAATGTGCATTGACTACAGGTAGTTGAACAAGATAACAATACAACAACAACAAACCCAGTTTGATCCCAACATGTGGGGTCTGGGGAGGGTAGTCTGTACGCAGACATTACCCCTACCTAATGCAGGTAGAGAGGCTATTTCCAATAGATCCTCGGCTCAGGAAGGGCAAGAATAATAAGAGAAAAAATAAAAATAAAAATAAAACAAAATAAATTAAAAAGATGGGAGTACAGTACCTGAAGCGAACAAAACCACACACCATAATAAAAATCTAAAAATACGAAGGGAAATGCATTCCACTAAGCCTATAGGTGAACACTATAAACTACCTACTAACCTTCTACCTTAATCCTCAACCTCCACACCCTCCTATCAAGTGTCATGTCCTCAGTGAGCTGAAACAGCGCCATGTCCTGCCTAATCACTTCTCCCCAGTACTTCTTAGGCCTACCTCGACCCTTTCTCAAACTCTTCATGGACAACCTCTCACACCTCCTGACAGGGGCATCAATGCTTCTTCTCCTAACATGTTCGAACCATCTCAGCCGCGACTCCCGCATCTTGTATTCCACGGAGGCTACTCCCACTCTGTCCCGAATAGCTTTATTCTTAATCCTATCTCGCCTGGTACACCCACACATCCATCTCAACATTCTCATCTCTGCTACTCTCATCTTCTGCACGTGGGAGTTCTTGATTGGCTAACACTCAACCCCATACAACATAGCGGGTCGAACCACCACTCGATAAAACTTACCTTTAAGTCTTAACGGCACATTCCTATCACATAGAACACCGTAAGCGAGCCTCCACTTCATCCACCCCGCTTCAATGCGATGTGTGACATATTCGTCAATCTCCCCGTTACCTTGGATAGTAGACCCGAGATACTTAAAACTCTCTTTCTTGGGGATAACTTGAGCATCAAGCTTAACCTCTACGTCTGCATCATCGGTCTCACTGAATTTGCACTCCAAGTATTCTGTCTTGGTTCTACTCAGTTTGAAACCTTTAGACTCCAAGGTCTGTCTCCAAACCTCCAACCTCGCGTAACTCCGCTACGCGTCTCATCAATCAACACTATATCATCGGCAAATAGCATGCACCAAGGCACCTCCCCTTGGATGTGACGCGACAGTACATCCATCGCCAAGGCAAACAAAAATGGGCTAAGAGCCGATCCATGGTGCAACCCCATCACCACAGGGAAATGGTCCGAGTCACCACCCACAATCCTCACCCAAGTCTTAACATCCTCATACATATCCTTAATCACCCTAATGTACGCTACTGGAACGCCACTAACCTCGAAACACCTCTACAGGACCTCCCTCGGAACTTTATCGTATTCCTTCTCAAGGTCAATAAACACCATATGCAAATCTTTCTTCCTTTCCCTATACTTCTCCATTAATCTCCTTACCAGATGGATCACTTACGTAGTTGAACGCCCCGACATGAATCCAAACTGATTCTCGGAAATAGACACATACCTCCTCACCCTGGCCTCCACCACTCTCTACCAAACCTTCATAGTGTGCCTCAATAACTTGATACCCCTATAATTGTTGCAATTGTGGATATCACCCTTATCCTTGAACAAGATAACAATACGCAATAAATATACTTTTTCTCGTATAGATGACATGTTTGATTAGTTACAAGGAGCTGCCCACTTTTGAAAGATTGACCTCCGTTCTGGTTATCATCAGCTTAGAATCAAAGATGAAGATATTTCTAAGACTACTTTCAAAACTCGATACGGGCACTATGAGTTCCTTATGATGCCTTTCGAACTGACTAATTCTCCAGCTGCATTCATAGATTTAATGAATAGGGGGTTCAAGCCGTTTCTGGATAGATTTGTAATAGTATTTATTGATGATATCCTGATATATCCTCGTAGCCAAGGAGAACATGAGAATCATCTCAAGACCGTGTTGCTGACATTGCGAGAACATTAGCATTATGCTAAGTTCTCGAAGTGTGAATTTTGGCTAGACTCAGTATCATTTCTGGGGCATGTTGCCTCCAAAGATGGAATTATGGTAGATCATAATAAGAGCAAAGCTCTGTAGAAATGGCTTAGACCTACTTCTCCTACAAAGATTAGCAGCTTTTTAGGCGTAGCAGGCTATTACAGGCATTTTGTGCAGAATTTCTTCAGAATAGCAGCGCCACTGACTAAGCTAACACAGAAAAATGTAAAGTTTCAGTGGACGGAGGAATGTGAGCAGAGCTTTCAAAAACTCAAAACATGTTTGACAACTGCACCAATATTAGCCTTACCATCAGCTTCTGGAGGATTTACAATATTCTATGACGCCTTGAGGGTGGGATTAAGACGTGTTCTCATGCAAAATGGTCATGTTATAGCTTATGCTTTGAGACAATTGAAAAAACACGAGAAAAACTATCCTACACATGATTTGGATATGCCTGTAGTGGTATTTGCTAAAAATATTTTGAGGCATTACCTATGGCGAAACTCGTGAGATTTATACTGATAATAAAAGTCTGAAGTATATCTTTCAGCAGAGAGATCTGAGTCTTCGGCAGCGTCGTTGGATGGAACTACTCAAAGACTATGACTGTTCTATTTTGTATCATCCTGGAAAAGCAATGTGGTGGCTGATGCATTGAGCAAAAAATCTATGGGGAGTTTGGCACATATAGCTCCTACAAAGAGACTTTTGGCCAAAGATATTCATAGACTAGAAGATACAAGTATCAGATTTAGTGTCGGAAATTCAAAGGCATTGTTGGCTTGTGCTCAGGCCAAGTCTTCATTAGTTGAGCGCATTAAGGCCACCCAATATGAGGATGAGCGATTATGCAAATACAGAGATGAGGCCTTAGCTAGTAAAAGCAAGGATATGATTGTTGAAAGTCATGGTGTGCTTCGAATGGGGGACATGATATGTGTAGCATACGTAGATGGGTTGAGACATTCTATTCTTGAAGAAGCCCACAACTCTAAATACACCATACATCCCGGATCCATAAAAATGTACCAAGACTTGAATCAATTTTATTGATGGGAAGGTATAACGAAAGATGTTGCTAACTTCGTTTCTTTTTGTTTGACTTGTCAGCAGTTCAAGGCTGAGCATCAGTGACCCATATGACTATTACAACAAATTGAGATTCCAGAGTGGAAATGGGAAAGAATTACTATAGAGTTTGTCACCGGTCTACCACGAACTCTTAGAGGTTATGATTCGGTGTGGGTAATTGTTGATCAACTGACAAAATCAACACACATTTTGCGAGTGAAGACTACATATGATGGAGTGAGGTACACACATATATTTATGAACGGAATTGTCCGACTTCATGGAGTCCTAATATCCATCATCTCTGATAGAGGATCAAAATTTACCTCACACTTTTGGAAATCTTTTCAAGAAGCATTGGGTACACGAGTAGATCTTAGCACTGTATTTCATCCACAGACAGACCGGCAGTCTGAACGTACTATGCAGATCTTGGAGGATATGTTGAGAGCTTGCATTCTTGAGTTTGGAGGTAATTGAGACACTTATCTACCTTTAGCTAAATTTGCTTACAACAATAACTTCCAGTCTAGGGTTCAAATGGCACTATACGAAGCATTGTATGGTAGAAGATGTCGTTCTCCTATCGGATGGTTTGAAGATGGTGAGACTAACTTATTGGGACCTGACTTAGTACAAGAAGCTATGGACAAGGTCCAGTTGATCAGATAGAGATTGCTTGCAACTCAAAATAGACAAAAGTCTTATGCTGATAAGAGAAGAAGAGATTTAGTGTTCACAATTGGGGACAAAGTGTTCATACAAGTCTCCCCTGTGAAAGGTGTGATGCGGTTTGGTAAAAGAGGCAAGTTGAGCCCCAAGTTTATAGGACAATATGAGATACTAGACCGAGTGGGAGCTGTGGCTTATCGTTTGGCACTTCCTCTCAAGTTGTCCTTTATTCATCCAGTGTTTTATGTCTCAATGCTAAGAAAATGTATATCAGACTCATCTCAGGTGCTTGAAGAACCTGCTATGACGCTTGATCAGAAGTTTTCTTACGAGGAGGAACCGATGACTATTGTTGATAGGCAAGTAAGAAAGCTACAGTAAAAAAAAATTGAGTTCGTAAAACTCTTAGGCGAAATCATACAGTTGAAGAAGATACTTGGGAAATAGAAGATACTATGCGAGTCAAGTATCCCCATTTGTTTAGTCTACAAGTATGTACTTGAGTAAAATTCAGAGATCGAATTTCATAAGGTGGGGAGGATGTAATACCCTATATTTTTTTAATAAGAGTGTATTGGTCATTAGCATCATAATAATAACAACAATAATAATAAGAAACTAAATACAAAAATAAAACAAACAAACAATGAAACTAAATAAACGGAACAAAAAGAAGAAAGAATACAAGTGGTCTTAGCCCATTAACGTGACATAAGTCACAAGGGTTAGAAAAAAAGGCAAAAAAACATATATCTGCCAAATTGAAAGGGATGAGGGGAAGGGGAAACACAGACAAAAGAAACGGGTTTCAGAAGAAAAAAAAGAAAAGAAAAATCCCTAGAAGGAAAGGAAGAAAGCATTGAATGGGGAAAACAAAAGAAAGAGAGTCTCAGGTGTTTCTTTAGCGTCGAAGATCATGTTTCATCTAATCTTTGGCATAAAATTACTTGGGTTTCAGCAATACACTCCAGGTAGTTACATGTATTTCTTCCTCTTTTAAGATAATGAAATTTTATATATATAATTCTGATAAGGCTGAGTAGATATAATTTGGAATTGGATTAAGAATTTGAAAGATAAAGCTAAGGAAATTTGAAGAAATTCATGAGACGTTTTCGTGAATTAACTGGGTATATCATATGAATAAGTTGTATTTGATAGGTTTTGAAGTATTCTCAACTACCAGTAGCATGATTAAGTAAAAATTGACGAATTAAGAGTCAAACATGAAATCCAAGGTTGGGTATTCTAAATTAGCTATGAATTAGCTAAAACAAGGAAATTAACATGAGATCGATATTATGTAATTATAGATTGATTGGAGGAATTTGTACGAATTACTCAAGGTGAAGCATTTGGCAGTTCGGCATGAGTATTATGAGTAGTAACCTTACCGCAATTTCTATTTTCATAACTTCCATGATTTACACATGATTTTTTATATGAATATGTTACCGATTATTTTGAGTTGCATGTGGGACAAGTCTTTTACTCATATGATACCAAACTAGTTATTTGAGATGATTACCAGTTTTAAATATTTCCTTTATCACTAGATATGTTTTACCGTTACTTGAATTTATTGTTATCGAAATAAAATTATATGATTTGATTACAACCGAAATGCCCTATATTATTTTAAAATATTTTCTACGAGTATATACGAATTACAGAGACAAGTATAAATGGGAGTAGACCCGGGTTCGTTAGACCTAGCATACCGTTACCGAGTTCCCTCGAGTAGGGACTACCGTTATATTTGATTTCGTGCGAAGAAGTCCACAGTTATACCGATTATAGGATCCGTTCATTCAAATCTCCCAAATGTGAATATTGATATTATACCGTGGTTACCGAGTTTTAAATATTTCCGTTATCACTAGATCTGTTTTACCGTTACTTGAATTTGCTGGTATCGAAATAAAATTATATGATTTGATAAGAATCGAACTTCCCTATATTGTTTTAAAATATTTCTACGAGTATATATGGATTACAGAGACAAGTATAAATAGGAGTAAACATTGAAGGATCTCGTAGATAACGACGGGTTCGTTAGACCTGGTGCACCTTGTAATTACCAATTACCATTACAGCCCTCGTTAGTGGGAGGTAGAACTAGCATACCGTTATCGAGTTCCCTCGAGTAGGGACTACCGTTATATTTGACTTCGTGCGAAGAAGTCCACAGTTATACCGATTACATGATCCGTTCATTCAAACCTCCAAAATGTGAATATTGACATTATACCGTGGTTACCGAGCTTACTACTGAATTGCTATTTGTATTATACTACAAGAAAAATATGATGAGACTGAAAATTATTTATTGTTCTGAAAAGACATTTTAATATTATTTTCTGTTTGAGATACTAGCATATTTTCTGACTTATACCCAAATAAAATGGTTGTGGTTAAGTGTTATTACTCAATGAGCTAGTGACTCATTCCCCACTAATTTGTTTTATAGACACAGTAGTAGACGCGAGCGAGGATTTCGTTAATTAGAGCGTACAAGTTGATAGTTCTTGGTGAGCCTCACACTTGTTCGCGTGTGCGGAGATTTTATTATCGTTATAACATTTTCTTTGAACTCTTAGTGTCACTACATAGTCATTATTTTAGTGTCATGAGTATTATTTTGTTATTATAGTCTTATGTTGAGTGTCAAAGTTGGAGATAAATTAGTATTTCTGGTTGTTAGTGGGTTAACTAGTAATGGTGGAGACTTGTTTTGGTTAATTGATAAGTTGTCAGTTGTTTGGTTGTTGATTTGAGACAAGAAAACTTTTGGGATAGTCAAAAAACAGGGAAAGCTCTGTCTGATTTTATGTAAAATATCGATGAGACTTACTTGGGGGCACTTGCTCTTAAGTGCCGACCATGATCCTAAATTGAGTTGTGAAAGAACTTATGTTCTTCGCAAACGCGAAGAAGGACGTCTAGGTTGACCGGTCAACGCGAAAAATTTCTCTTCATGAAAGCAAAGGTCTCCCGCGAAGGTGATGAACAAAAATCATCTGGATAGTGCTTTAAACCAAAAAGTTTAGTAGTTTGAGCATATATTGAGTTCTAGAGCTTTTTTTAAGGTGATTTTCGCGGCGTTTTTGTCGTCTCAACAAGGGGGTAAATATCTGACATTTATTTTTATGTTTTCAATGATTAGTTTCGATGATTATTATTTTTATCCGTCTTTGGATTGTAGAAATTAGGTTTTGAGCCCCAAAGTTGAGAAATGGTAAATCCTTGATTTGAGGATCATTTCGTATATGGAATTGGATAATTTTCGGGATATATACTATATAAATTAAAGATATTATTTATTTTCGATAATATTCTAAATCCGGGCATGTAGGCCTGGGCGTTGACCATGTTGACTTTTCGAGTGAAGTTGGAAATTATTACAAATTATTAAATTACGAGTATTGGAGTATATTTTGATTGGTTTGCATGTTGTTTATTCTCATCGTTTGGCGTTGGTTTGAGGAGTTAGAGAGGCGCTGGAGCCGGTTATCGGATTTCAGAGCGAGGTAAGTCTCTTGTCTAACCTTTTTAGGGGGAATTTACCCCGTATGTGTTAGATTTATTATGTGCTACATGTTTTGGGTTCTACGCACGTATGAGGTGACGAGTGTCCGTGCATATGCTAGAATTCCTTATTATGTCCGGGTAGACTTAGACTCACACCGTTCTTTAATTGTACTATTGGAGTTATTCTTGCATATTTAAATGCTTTAATTTCCATTTAGCCTGGGACTATACTCGCGTAGAGTATCGTAGTTATTATTTTAGATACTTGATGTCATGACCCAAATTCCCAACCTAAGGGATCGTGATGATGCCTAACACCACAAGTCTAAACTCAAGATTTCCTCAAGAACACTCAAATTCCTAACTGACGATTTCCTCAAAACTCAAGATTTCCTCAAGAACAATCAAATTCCTAACTTTTAAACAGGATGTCCGAATTACATCAAATTAACTCCGATTCTCATGCAACTTCACATATAGGACTTACGTAACATAACGAATTTGTTCCGGGCTCCAGAACCAAAATACGGGCCCGATATCATATATTTCACATATCATTTCAGTTCTTTATTTTTTGAATTAACCAATAGAACAATTTTCTTCAAAAATTGTTTTCTAAGTCTTGGGACCTCGGAATTCAATTGCGGGCATACGCCCAAGTTCCATATTTCACTGTGGATCTCAGTATCGTCGGAACACAAATCTGGGTCCGTTTACCAAAAATGTTGACGAAAGTCAACTAAACCAAATTTTAACTCTAGAATTTACTATTTCTCATATTTTCACATAAAAGCTTTCCGGTTTCATGCCCGGACTGTGCACGTAAATCGAGGTGATTAAAATTAGTCTTTTTATGACTAATAAGCCTATAATTAGGTCTAATTTCATAAAATGACCCCTTGGGTCATCACAATCTCCACCTCTAAAACAAACGTTCATCCTCGAACGGACATAGAATATTACCTGATTTGGCAAACAAGTGTGGACATCTACTCTACATGTCTTACTTGGACTCCCAAGTAGGTGCCTCAACGGGATGGACTCTGCACTGCACTCAAACTGAAGGAAAACTCTTAGACCTCAACTGACGAACTTGCCGGTTTAAAATGGCTACCAGCTCTTCCTCATGAGTCAAGTATTTGTCCAATTGGATAAAGCTGAAATCCAACACGTGGGAAGGGTCACCATGATATTTCTAGAGCATAGACACGTGGAAAACCGGATGAACTGAGGATAACCCTGGAGGCAACGCAAGTCTATAAGCTACCTCCCACACTCTATCAAGAATCTCAAACGACCCGATATACCTAGGGATCAACTTGCTTTCTTCCAAAACCTCATAACACCCGTCATGGGCGATAGACGAAGCAATACTCTCTCTCCAACCATGAATGCCACATCACGAACCTTACGATCGACATAACTCTTTTTCCTACACTGAGCCACACGAAGTCTCTTCTGAATAATCTTGACCTTATATAAAGCCTCTTGAACTAAGTCTGTACCCAATAACCGAGCTTCTCCAGGCTCGAACCATCCAACTGGAGATCTACATCTTCTACCATATAATGCCTCATAGGGAGCCATCTGAATGCTCAACTAATAGCTATAAGAAAACTCCATTAACGGCAAAAACTGATCCTAAGAACTTCCAAAGTCAATACACAAGCGCGGAGCATATCCTCCAAAATTTGAATGGTTCGCTCGGACTGCCCCTCAGTTTGAGAGTGAAATGCTGTGCTCAACTCCACTCGGGTACCTAACTCACGCTGAACTGCCCTCCAAAAGTGCGAAGTAAACTGCGTACCCCGATCAGAAATGATATACACGGGCACACCATGAAGGCGAACAATCTCTCGAATATATAACTCAGCCAATCGCTCCGAAGTATAAGCACTCGCCACAGGAATGAAATGTGCTGATTTGGTCAGCCTATCCACAATAACCCAAACTGCATCAAATTTCCTCTGAGTCCGTGGGAGTCCAACAACGAAGTCCATAGTGATACGCTCCCACTTCCACTCGGGAATCCCTATCTGCTGAAGCAAACCAGCTGGTATCTGATGCTCATACTTTACCTGCTGACAATTTAAGCAACGAGCCACATAAGCAACAATGTCCTTTTTCATCCTTCTCCACCAATAATGCTGCCTCAAATCCCGGTACATTTTGGCTGCACCTGGGTGAATCAAATACTTAGAACTGTGAGCCTCTTCAAGGATCAACTCACGAAGGCCATCAACATTAGGCACACATATACGACCCTGCATCCTCAAAAAACCATCATCTCCAACTGTAACCTGCTTGGCGCCACCACGCCGAACTGTGTCCCTAGGAACTATGAAATGCGGGTCATCATCCTGCCACTCTCGGTTACGCTCAATTAGAGAAGACTAAGTGACTACACAAGCTAGAACACTGCTGGGCAAAATATCCAACCTCACGAACTGATTAGCCAGTGTTCGAATGTCTGAAACTAACAATATCTCACCGACTGGAATATATGCAAGGCTTCCCATACTCACCGCCTTTTTACTCAATGCATTGGCCACTACATTGGCCATCCCTGGATGATATAATATCGTGACGTCATAATCTTTCAGCAACTCTAACCATCTCCGCGGCCTTAAATTTAGATCTTTTTGGTTGAATAAATACTGGAGACTGCGATGGTCAGTGAAAACCTCACACGTCACGCCATAAAGATAGTACCTCTAAATTTTCAATGCATGAACAATGGCTGCCAACTCTAAGTCATGAACATGATATTTCTTCTCATGGACTTTCAGACGCATATGCAATCACCCCGCCATCCATCATCAATAACGCTCCAAGTCCAACTCGAGAAGCATCACAATACACCGTGAAAGAACCCGTAACCGATGGTAACACCAACACCGGTGCTGAAGTCAAGGCTGTCTTGAGCTTCTGAAAGCTGGCCTCACACTCATCTGACCATTTAAATGGGGCAACTTTCTGATCCAATTTAGTCATCGGGGCTGCTATGGATGAAAACCCCTCCATGAAACGACGGTAGTAACTCGCCAAACCCAAAAAGCTCCTGATCTCTGTAGCTGTAGTGGGTCTAGGCCAGCTCTTGACTGCCTCTATATTCTTAGGATCAACCTGAATGGCCTCAACTGATATGATAAGACCCAAGAAGGATACCGAATCTAACTCGAACTCACATTTAGAAAACTTGGCATACAACTGATTATCTCTCAAAGTCTGGAGGGCTATACGGAGGTGCCGCTCATGCTCTTTCTAACTGCGGGAGTATATTAAAATATCATCAATGAACACGATCACAAAACAGTCCAGATAGGGCTTGAAAACCCGATTCATCAAGTCCATAAAGGCTGCTGGAGCATTAGTCCACCCAAAGGACATCACCAGAAATTCATAATGCCCATACCTCGTCCGAAAGGCTGTCTTAGGAATATCTGACGCCCTAATCTTCAGTTGATGATTGCTTGATCTCAAATCAATTTTCGAAAATACCCTAGCACCCTGAAGCTGATAAAATAAGTCATCAATTCTCGGCAACGGATACTTATTCTTGATAGTAACTTTATTCAGCTGCTGGCAATCTATACACATCCTCATCAACCCATCTTTCTTCTTTACCAACAAAACCGATGCACCCTAAGGCGAGACACTAGGTCTGTTGAACCCGTTATCTAGCAAGTCTTGCAACCGTTCCTTCAACTCCTTCAATTCTGGTGGGGCCATCCAATATGGAGGAATGGAAATGGGCTGAGTGCCCGGAGCCACATCAATACAAAAATAAATATCCCTGTCGGGTGGCATCCCCGGTAGGTCTGTAGAAAATACCTCGGGAAACTCACAAATGATAGGATTTGACTCCATGGAATAAACCTCGGCATCAGAGTCACGAATATGAGCCAAATAAGCCAAACACCCTTTCTCCACCATTCAACGAGCCTTGGCATATGAAATTACTTGGTTGGGAGAATGAACAGGAGTCTCTTTCCATTCTAATCGAGGCAACCCCGACAAAGCTAAGGTAACTGTCTTGGCATGACAGTTCAAGATGGCATAATAGGGCGACAATCAATCCATGCCCAATATAACATCAAAATCGACCATGTCTAGAATTAAAAGATCCACACTAGTTTCAAGACCTTCAATGACCACTACCCACGATTGGTACACACGATCTACCACAATAGAATCTTCCACCGGTGTAGACACATAAACAGGAAGACTCAAGGAATCACGGGGCACATTCAAATACGTGGCAAAATAGAATGAAACATAAGAATAAGTAGACCTAGATCAAATAAAACTGAGACAGCTCTATCACAAACTGAGATGATACCTGTAATAACAGCGTCGGAGGACTTCGCCTGAGCCATGGCTGGAAATGCATATAGTCGGGACTGGGCCCCACCACGCTTAACCACATCTCTAGGAGGACCTCCACCCATAGTTACCTGACCTCCACCTCTAACATTCTGGCCTCTACCTCTAACTGCCTGACCCCTACCCCTTGATGGCTGGGCAGGTGGTACTGAAGTTGGTGCCGGAACTATAACACGAGAACCTTGATGCTGAAACTGATTACCAGCATATTTCAGACAAGTCCTCCGAACATGCCCATATTCACCACACTCAAAACATCCCTGCTGATAAGTAAGCTGACTCGGACGAACCGGCTGACCTCGATGAAAACTCTGTAGAGGAGGTGCTCTAATAGGAGCTGAAGGAGCACTATAGACTGGCTGAGCAGAAGGAGGCAGATAAAAACCACGACCACCCGAAGTACCATGTGAAGCTTGTAGAGCTGAATGAAATGGCCTGGAAGAATACCCTATGCTAAATGAAGTCCCGCTTCCAGATGAGGCACCACTGAAACCACCGGAATGACGAGGTCTCTTGTCAGTCCCCTAGCCTCCCATCCCGAGAATCGATTCAACCCTCCTAGGCATATTAGCTGCATCCTGAAAAGAAATATCGGTCCCTGTATCCTTGGCTATATGCAACCTGATGGGCTGTGCAAGGCCCTCAATAAACCGCCTGACCCCCTCTCTCTCTGTGGGCAACATGAGAATAACATGTCTAGCAAAATCCACGAAACGGGTCTTATACTAGGTCACAATCATGCTACCCTGATATAGTCGCTTAAAAATGATGACGCTTCTCTTCTCGAGTAGTAACAGGAAAAAACTTCTCCATAAAGAGATGAGAAAACTGATCCCAAGTCAAGGCAGACGACCCAACTGGTCTAGTCAACAGAAAATCCCACCACCATTTCTTGGCAAAACCAGTCATCTGAAAAGTAGCAAAATCGATCCCATTGGTCTCCAAAATACCCATATTACGCAACACCTCATGACAACTATCTAGATATTCCTGAGGGTCTTCTAGAGTAGTACCACTGAAGTGAACAAGGAAAAGCTTGATAAACCTGTCTAGTCTCCACAAAGCGTTAGTGTACATAGCTTCCCCATCAACAGGCGCCACTGCAACAACTAGCTGAATTACCCCAACCGTATTAGCTGCTGGGGTCTGAACCTAAGGAGTAGACTGATCAGGAGTATGAGTGACGGGACTCTGAATCCCTCCTCCAGCCCGAGATGTGGTCGCTGCCACGGGGAGTGTGCCAGTCTAGGCCACACTCTCCATGATGCCTACTAAATGGACCAAGGCGTCCTAAAGCACTGGAGTGGCAATAAACCCTTCTGGGACCTGAGCCGGTCCCGCTAGAGCGGTCTGAGCTGGAACCCCCTCATGAATCTCAACCTGGGGCTGCTGTTTGAGCAACGAGTTGTGTCCTTCCTCGGCCCCAGCCTCTACCCCTAGTAAGAGCTGCTGCTGCTGCTGGAAGACCAGATGATTGGTCAGCAAAAGAGGAAGCACGGGTTCTCGCCATCTGCAAGAGAATAGAAGAATTCAATCAGTTCTTTTGAGATAACAAGAATCACACGATAGAATAGAAATACAAATGGAGTTTTTTCCTAACTCGATAGCCTCTGAGAGATAAGTACAGACGTCTCTGTACCGATCCTTTAGCCTCTAACAAGCTTGTTCGTGAATTGTGAGACCTAAGGAACCTAGTGCTCTGATACCAACTACTTGTCACGACCCAAATTCCCAACCTTAAGGATCGTGATGGAGCCTAACACCACACTTTCTAGGCAAGCCAATGTTAGAATTCAATTAGCTAATTTTCCTTGATTATTTACTTAAACACAATAAATAAATTTAAAGCAACCTTAATCTAATGAATTCCAACGAATAACTCCAAATATATAAAATAATAAGCAGATAAATAAACCAAGCCACAAACTAATTATATATATAACTCTAAGACTACCCCAGGGTCTGGTGTCACAATTCACGAACTTCTAAGATTACTACAAATAATGGGTTGAAAGAATAATATAGATGTTTTGAGAAAATATAAAACAGTCTCAAAGATCTAAAAGGAGACTCCAGGGATCTACGAACGCCAGCAGATATACCTCGTGTCTCCGAATGTAGAATGACCACTACTAAACTCTGTAAGGCAGGCTGGTACCTGGATTTGCACAAAAGAGTGCAAAGTGTAGTATCATTACAACTGACGCCATATATTGAGTAAGTGCCGAGACTAACCTCGACGAAGTAGTGATGAGGCTAAGGTGGGCAATCATAACATATCATGTGACAATGTATATATGGAATAAAGCAATTCTACACAAACCAAAAAGATAAACTACAACATTAAATAAAAATAACTCAGTCGCCTATTCCAGGCCTCAACTGTAACCAAGATCTCGCATGAATTTCAACAGTTCCAAACTTCACTTTAAAATAACTAAAGGTGCATAATATGAGAAACAATAGAGTAAAACAGTAAATTTTCCAAATCTTTGTATTTAAAATCAATAAATCATAAATGTCCCCCCTTATCAATTACTTGTTGCGGAGTGGAACCCGATCCCACCTGTCCATCCTTATCACTATCATTTATTTCACCTATCCACCCTTATCACTATCAATTTATTTCACCTGTCCAGCTTTATCACTATCATTATTTTGCCTGTCCACCATTATCACTATCATTTGTTTCGCTTGTACACCCTTATCACTATCAATTTATTTATTTATTAAAAACTTTCACAATTCAGGCCAAGCCTTTCATAATACTTTTGCCCCAACAGTCATAAACGTTAAACGGTAGTTCTCGCAAACTTCATAAATAATATCTCAAAACTGAAACCAACAGGAATATACATATATATATATATATATATATATATATATATAGAGAGAGAGAGAGAGAGAGAGAGAGAGATTTACATCTCGTAAAATGATGTCATCCCACTCAGTCTTTATGTACCACACAATGAAACAAAGGAAAACAACTAATACTTTCTCAAAAGAATGATTGCAACAAGACTTACAGCAATATAATAAGCCAAGTAATTATAGAAACAACAATGAACCTGAAACAATTAAAAACATGAAGAAATTAAATTGAAAACGGGGAAGGGATCATGTAAGCAGACCATTGGTGGTGCATAATTACTCGTCACCTCACCTATACACCAAACACATGCATTTTCACATAACAATTAAGTTGGAGATTCATCTTCTCTCCAGTCAAGGTTAAACCAAGCACTTACCTCGATCTAACAAGAACTTCACTGCTCTAGCACTGCCTTTCCTTTAGAATTTACTTCTAACCCTCTCGAATCTAATCACAATTTGTTCAAGGTTATCAATCATAGCCTAAAGGAATCATCTTTATTGAATAGCAATGCTTTTCCTGTGTTTTCCTTTTCAAATTAAAAAATCGACCCCGGACCTGCTTGGCTTACTCAATTTCCCCCGAGCTCGAATATACAATTGTTATTGGAATCTGACCTCCATTCGAGGTCCAATTCCCCAAAATTTGAAATTTCTAAGCTCTACCCAAAAACCAAATTTTTACCATGGAAACTCTAGATTTTTTGGTGTAATCTTGTTAAAAGTTGTTAGGAATTGAAAGAAATTAGTTAGAGATCACTTACCAATGGTTTGGAGAAGTTTGGGTCTTGGAAAATCGCCTATGGAGGTCTAGGGTTTTAGAAAATTGGAAAAGAAGTAAAAATCCCGTAAAAAAGCTGATATAACAGGCTGCGAGTCTCGCATTTGCGAACTGGGGTTCGCATTTGCGAACCCTGGGGTTTCCGAAGATGTCACGACCCAAACTGGAGGATCATGACTAGTATCCGTGCCATACTTGCCGAACACCAACGTACATTTTATCTAACCTTCTTATTATCTTTAAGGGA
>ML248891.1:0-58528 GCA_005239495.1 Nicotiana undulata
AGTAGCTGACGCAGGTTCGTTAGCAGCAGTCACGGGATTTCGAGGTAGTTGTCCGCGTCCACAGCTTCTCCATTTCCCTTCCTTATTATGTTTTTTTAGCTCTTGATTCAGAGACTTATATTATAGTTTTAGCAGAGTTAGATTTAATTATTCTTAGATGCTCATGACTATTGACTCCAGTTCTGGGAGGATGTTTAGAGTTGTTAGGTTATTATTGGGGGCATTAGACCTATATAAATTATTCTTTATTGAATTGCTGTTTATTTTGCATTATGAATTGTTAAATGAGAACAAGTGTGTAGTAATGTGATGGTTGGCTAGCCTAGTTCCACGATAGGCGTCATCACGGCCTGTTAGGATTTGGGGTCGTGACAGTAAGTTTTCACTTTTCATTAAGTATTTTGATTTACTTTTATATAAATTTTGAAATACTAATTCAATGTAATTTATCTTATAGGGTCGCTTCACAGCTGACGTGGAGGAATTCATACGCAGTCATCCACCTAATGAGTCGGTCGAGGCAATCCCACCTTCGGACGAGGATGCTGAAAGAATATGGATGGAGGCTGCTGGTGGTCCGAAAGGGGGAAAGGTATGCGGGCTTCCTACTAAGAATTTCCATCGCTATAAGTGTGGAATTCAAGGAATAGGGACTTCCTCTCAAGGCGAGAAACTTGATAGGGAGAGCCTCTTCGCTATGCGGGAGACTGTGACAAAGCTCACATCCGAGCTAGAAGCGGCCAAGGAAAGAGAAAAGCTTAGAGATGCTCAGTACGTTGGCATGCAAGCTCAGTATCATGGCATGCAATCTCAGCTCAAAGCTCTCCTAGCTTCTGGAGATCTTCCGATTCCCTGGTCTCGTGAGTCATCGCCAGAGGCTCAACTTGAACGTGAGCGTTCCTTCCGTCCTCCCCGTGCTCGTTCCTCCCGTCTTCCCCGTGATCGTTCTTTCCGTCCTCGACAAGACCCTTCTTTATACCGTCTTGTTGATGAAGATTCATCAGATGGTGATGATAATGATGTTGTACAAAACACTCCTTAACTTTTATATACTTTGAACTAGACAAATAGAATCGGTTTTGAACTAGTTGTAATAAGGGTTAACTTAGTTTTGTTAGTTCTATTGAACTTTAATTTGTTGGTTTTAATGTGTTTTTTGAATTGTATTGTTGTTGTTGTTGTGTTGTTGTTGTTGTTGTTGTTATGTTGTTGTTGTTGTTGTGTTGTTCTTGTGTTGTTGTGTTGTTGTTGTTGTTGTTGTTGTTGTATTTGGTACAAGACTGTATTGTAATTGATTGATTATATTGTTATTTAGGGAATTTGGTATGCTGGCAGGTGGTGTAGTTGTCAAAACAATACCAAAGTTGGTCGCTTTTCTATTAAAAAAATTAATTTTCTGGAAAATAGCGACCAACCTTTCGTTAATGAACCCAGATTTTAAATTAAGCGACCAACTGTGGTCGCTTTTCTATTAAAAAATTAAATTCTAGAAATTAGCGATCAATTTTGGTCGCTTATATTTTAAATAATAATTAAAAAAAATTGTAATTTAAATATACAGGCCAACTTTGGTCGCTAAATTTATATTATTAAAATATTGTACCGACCAAAGTTGGTCGGTATTTTGTTTACCCTGAATATTTGGTCCTTTTACCTTAGCGACCAAAGTTAGTCGTTAATTAGCGACCAACTTTGATCGCTAAGGTAAAAGGACCATTAATATAACGACCAACGCGTTTTGATCGATATATTGAGATAAGCGATCAACTTTAATCGCAATATGTGATCGCTTTTTGCCGAATTTCTAGTAGTGTCTTTGAGTGTTAATATATGGCCTACTATTATATTGGCGGGCGTAAATTACACAGGATAGTCGTTAATCATGAATGCGAATAATTTACACCATCAATGTATAAAATTTATTTAAGTCATACACCTAAATGTGTCCATACGACAACACCAATATCATTACTCCTTAATCTCAAATAACAAGGTGGATACCTAATTAAATATGTCCATAAAGAAGAAAAAAACACATGAGTTGCTTTATCAACACGTGTCGCCCAATTGTTTCCGTTGACTGTTTCATGCAACTGCATGCAGAAAGACACGTAACCCCCTGACCAGAATAGAGGCCACACTCCCCGCTTCCTACAATATAATCTCCATCTTCTCTCCCTCTCGTCAACTACTACTAGCTTTCTTTTCTTAACTGTAGAGAGAGAGCATCATTTCATCTTCTTTCTCAACAATAATGGTGAAACTAGCATCAGCCCGTGAGATCCGAATGTACGGGCCAAGGTTGACCCGAAACAGATTCGAGTACATCAACGCGGGTCTATACATGTTCTCTACGATTTTGCTTGTAGGTGGGTTTGCGGCTCAGTTTTCCAAAGAACCTTTGTCCGGTTTGGTTCTGTTGCTATTAGCCTTGGCAGTGATCATTGTAGTGAATGTACATGATCTTATGGCTCATCTTGCTGCTATTGACTATCGATTTCTGTTGCTCGGATTTGACCCGCAGCTTGCCCTCGTTGAGTTTACTGTGCCCGTTGTTCAGTCCTTGGGAACTCTTCTTTACTTCTTAGGAATTCTTTTTCTCTTCACTAAGGTATTAACTTTTTGTCTTTAAAATATGGATTTAAACTATATATCCTCATAGTGTAAAATGACCCGTGATAACAATTTTTATCATATAATTATCTAATAAGTAACCTAATTGTGTACTAAAGTACTATTTTTTTATATTGTTAGTGCAAAGAGCGTAAACTCTTAAATTACATAGTGATTATGCATTAAAGGGCACCAAAATTGGACAGTTTGACCCTCATTCTCCAAATAGCATCACATAAAATGGGACGGATAGCATCACATAAAATGGGACGGAGGGAGTACCATTTTTTTATCTAATTATCTGTCCCCTCTTTATCTAACTTAATTGTGTAAATATTTTTTATACCGTTAATGCATAGAGCTTAGAAGTCTTAAAATACATAGTAATGCATCGCGGGCTAATTTTAAAATTTTGGATATGTATGTAGTTTCAGTAGTGTATTGTTTCTGAACTCTTTATTATGTTTTGGACATATTATAAAATTAATGTAGGCAGAAAAGGGGTATGACAATTTCAAAGTGGAGAAGCAAGCTGTGAATCTGCTTATTGCTGGGCCTGCTTTATGGCTGCTTGGTTCAATTCATAACTCGTGTCAAATTTATGAAAGAGCTGATGGACATGTTCAAATCTTGCAACAAAGCGTCAACATTCCTTTCCTGTTGGGCAGTTTACTGTTTCTGTTAGGAGCACTCCTCAATTGGAGAGAGCAATCAGGACATGTCCACCATGGCTTGAAATTGTTAGTAAGTAATCCAACATCTTACAAATTATCGATATGGAAAAATCTTTTTATGGATGTACCGTTTAACTCGCTTGTACCTATATGATCGCATCACCTATGTGATCTTAGGGATCGTTTGGTATGAGGGATAATTAATCTCGAGATTAAATTTAAGATGAGTTTATATATACCACGTTTGGTTGGGATAAAAATTGCGGGTATCCTAGGATTGTAGTGCTATCCCTATGGAGGGGGATAATAATATCGGGATAATTAGTCCTGGATAACTTGTTTCCCAACCAAACGAGCCCTTACAGTATGAACTTGCAGAAAGAAAGAGGCCATTCATCGTCCAAATAAATATAACACTGTTTGAATGCTTACGAGTATTAGAATCTATTGCACTGCATTTGTGCATAGTTTGATCATGTAAATGAGTAATTCTGAAATGATGCAGAGTGAAGACTGGGTGTGGTTGGGAATATGTGGGAGCCTATTGCTTCTCATTGGGGGACTAATGAACGTGGTAAAAGTGTTCAAGATGCAACAAATGAGTGGATTGAGGCTAGAGAAGCTACGAGGCGGAGCGCAGGACCGATTAATGCAAGAAAGAGAGGGGCAAATGCCTCTAATAGTAGAAGAGCAAAGGAGAAGGAGAAACTCAGCCGTGGAGGGAACAACATCAACTACTGTTATTGCCCCAACTCCCTATAAGGATGTTCTTGTTGGTCAGCCTTGAGTTAATTCATCGTTCGAGGGACTCCCATCTCATATGAACGTCGCCAACTGCTCTTGGACAGTCATACAACAGGACGAGTTTTGCTTGGTCTTGGACCAATAATTTCTCTTAAATACGCTGATTTTACATGTGCTTATTCACAAAACTTACTATATTAGAATCACTTGGATTTGGGGTTGAATAATACGGTATCTTATTTGTACTAGTGTAGAATATTGTAGGAAGTGTATTTTTTTGTATTACCAGTTTTCGGATTTATAATATAAAAAATAGCCAGTGTCACTGAAAATAACTACTATCTTTTGTGAAGATCAAATCTGTACAAAAATACCTTCGCTAAAACACGGAAAGTTTTAACATAATACAGAGCTTTTTTCCCATAAATTTTCAGTATATTATGTTGGAATTACAACACATTATGAAATATATTCGAATTCCAGTATAGAACTTTTTCGGATTAAGGGTGTTATTGTTCAGATTTTATTTTTACATAAAAAGGTAGCTAAATTTTTGATTATTTTTAAACTGTGACTAATTTTTAATGTTTAATTACCAATGTAAATCATACTATTTCATATTTTTATGTAAAAATTGCAAGGGTGTCCTAATTGGTCGTCCCTTTTTAATTTATACCCGTTTTGTTTTTCCGTTTGTATCTCTACTTTTTTGTTTTTGTTAAAAGCATTTTAAAAAGACGATTTTGCCCTTCTTTTATAAAGGTAGACTGCAGGACACAACTTCAGCATGTTTTGGTATGAAGTTTTAGCAAATGAACTAAATAACTTCAGCATGCATTAGCAAAAACTTATTAGAAAATTACATACTGTAAGACAAAAAACTTATGCATGTTTAGTCTAAAGTTTTAGCAAATGAACTAAAAAACTTCAGCTTGGATTAGCAAAAACTCATTAGAAAATTACATACTGCAAGACAAAAACTTAAGCATATTTAGTCTGAAATTTCGCAAATGAACTAAAAAACTTAAGCATGTTTTGTCTGAAGTTTTAGCAAATGAACTAAATAACTTCAGCATGTTTAGACTGAAGTTTCGGATAAAACTCATGACATAACTGTAGACTGCAGGATAAATAACTCCAGCATGCTTTAGCATAAAGTTTTAGCTTCAACATGAAACAATTCCATGCTACATTAGCATGAAGTTTCAGCTTCAAGGAGAAATAACTTCATACAATATGATTCTGAAGATGAATCTTGACAAGTTTCTGGTTTGAGAGGAGAGGAGATCTTTTTTCACGAATGAGGTTACAGATCACGCGATTAATGCGTGATGCAAATTTTATATCTTTTGTCAAGGGCGTAATTATCATATTATTACAGATTTTTATCAGCTGGCTACCAAATTCTCTTTCACTTTCATTGGCTTTCTACTTGTCTTTTTTTTTTATTGGCTTATTTACTAGGGTACATGTTAAAATGTAACATAAATATAAAGTACGGCTATCGATCCCCCAATTTTTATGCGTATTTGTTTGGCCCTATGAAAATTTTCTTTTCAAATCTGACCTTAAATATCATTTCGAACAGTAACAACGATGCAAATTAGTTCCTTTTCGGAAACATCAATAGGGAAATAAATATAAGGTTTCTTGCTTTTGGAGTGTTCAACCATTTTAAGAGCTGAGTAAATCAATCTCCAGAAGTATCATGATCCAAGAAAAACTCAAGAGTAGCTAGGTCTTTCTTCTTCTTTTCTTCCTCTTTAACCCTCATCTTTATTGTAGTTTTCCTACAAAGTTACATTGGGAATGACATTTTTCTGAAAGAAGCAGAGAGTATGATGTTAAAATAGGACATCTTATTTTCAATAAATTGATATACAATTCCCCCAGTTTACATGCAAAATTTTACCCAATACAGGGTATTTTCAACTTTAAAGTGGCTGAAAGAGAAACGGAAAAAAGAAATCCTGAATTCCTACCAAGGCGTACAATACTCTACTGAAGCTACCTGTTCTGTCTGCTGCCAGGAAATGAAAGTCCTATAAATATGTTACAACAGTGAGGAAAAAGAAATTTTATGATCTGTAGATGAAATAATCAGACTAGTGTGTCGTATAAACTGTACATTATCTCCCTACACCAGCTGAGATGATCACCCATGGAAGAGAAAGCGACACCTAAACCAATGCAAGTGCTTCTTCGTCTTGTGGCTGCTGCTGTTGTTCAGAGAGCCGTTCTTCAGATAAAGGGAGAAGAATTCGCCTTATTTCTTCTGCACTCAATGTTTCACACTCCAGAAGTGCATTTGCCAGAGCATGCAGAGCCTTTTCATGCTGCAACAAGAAAAGAAAGAAAGATTTTTTAACAATATTTCCAATCTATGATGCGCGGTTAAAATATTTCAAGTGAAACAAATTCACGATCAGGCAACACAATGTAATGAGGACGCATCTTTTTAGTCACTAGTGAGGATTTGTGGGGGGAAGAGGGACTGCTTAAACTTTCTCATTGCTTTTGCTCATCAAATAAATACGGTACAACACCAGCCATTACGGATTCAAATCATATAGCCACAACCCTTCAATGGCAAAGTAATCTCCTAAAGACCAAATACTTGATTCGACTAACACATTGATAAAGAATTTCTTTTCTTTTTTTTGAGTAAGGTAACATTTAACACATCTATAAAGATATTTTGTCATGAATCATAAAAGTAATGTCTGATACTTGCCATACCTTGTTGGATTAGGTACCAACTTAAAATCTGAAAGCTGCAAGGAATTAGCAGTCTACAGCTAACTCTGAAGATCTATAGCGACCCGTATTTGTAGAATTTTTCCTTTTACAATTTCTTTACAATATGTCCTTCACTTGCTGTATCAATTATCACATTAAGACTGTACCAAGATGTTTCACATACTTCTACATTAATAATATTCTACGCAGCTTTCAACAGTTGAGTCTGGGTCACATTTTCTTTCTTTGGTTTTCTTTTTTATAGTTATGAATTGATTGTTGATGTTCCTTCTCAAAAAAATTGTGAATTGTTAATGTTAAATAAATTTGAGTTCCTGAAACTTTTGTTGTATAGAGTATGTTAACTCTAGAAGTATGTCAATCATTTAGGGGCATCTCAAAATGGAAAATATTTAATCTCATAAGTATCCACCCAACATTGGTACAAATCCCGTACCTGCCGGTGTCATGTCGGCAAAGGATCCGAGCAACATAGGGTGAGATACATGTTCCATTACTTTTGTTTATCTAAATACTTAAGGAGGAGATTAAGTGTTTTCATATATCATGTATGTTGAAAATAGTTCCATGTAATTGGGGATTGATTTTTCAACCTTCTGGCCTCATTAGCTTTAGGCAAAACAACCTTGTATGGAAATTGTTCTTCAAGAGTAATGCGTCATTCATTACCTATGTAGTACTTCATAGTGCACTTTCTCCATAGGAAATTGTCAGTCTTAAGAGACCAAAACACTGTCAACCTATTGAAAAGACTAAGATTGTCTGCACACTACCATACACTCTGAGGTATTTAAACCTATGCATCTACTTGGACGTCTAAAGATACTATCAACTACTGAACAAGAAGAAGGTCGTAAAAGGATGGAAGGTAGTATAGCTCTATGATCATTAAGATATGTAAGACAAACCTTCTTTAGGAGGGCCTTTACACGATCATAAGCTTCTCTTAGAAGTTTAACCACCTGTGCATCAAAAGAATAAACTTATAAGAGCTTGTCAACCCAAATAAAACATAAAAGATTACACATTATAGTGAACTAGAAATTTTTCACCAGGCCACTAGTTACAAAAGGTAAGAAAATAAAAGGTTAAAAAAAATTAGTCGGGCTAAGCACATACCTCCGCATCAATACGTGATTGCATTTCAGCACTTGGCCGTTCTTTGATGTGAACAGGTCCAATTGCATCACTCATCCCACAGGACGATACCTACAGAAGAATGTGATATTGTCATACCCTTGTACTAGAAAGCTCATTCCAACGGATGAGTAATAACGTCACTCACAGCTTAATATACATAACACAGACAAAGAAAATGAAGAAACAACAATATCAGACTGACACTTTTGACTCTTCCTATGAATCAGATCTGGAGAGAAACCTTCTTAAGGCAGCTTTGGCCTGTGGGAAGCTACTTTTGCAGCAAATCATGTGGGGGAGAAATAAGCTGTTTCTCACTTATGCCTAGAGATTGTCAAATACTGCCAGCATAGATAATGAGTATGTTTGCAATCTGTTTTCTGTTCAGCTATGCCTGGGTTAGAGAACTGCTAATTTCCACTTACGTTGACAAATAGCAGTAGATGGAGGAAAAGGAACTAAAAGTGATCCTATTTTCTCTATTTCTATTTTCTAGGTACTTTGGGTTAAGAAAAGTTCGAGGGCAACCTAAGGAAGCAAAAATGACTTCAGAACATTGAAGCTTCAGATCGGCAGACTCAATTTTCTGTCCCCAGCATAGCCTCGAAATGCACAGATTTAGTTGATCGTTATGCTATTTTAGTGCACAGGTTTAGTTGATCTTTCTGATAATTTTGCATGGAACAATATTTTTTTCCCAACACCTTATTATCGTTTAGGTAATTTCCTTGGAAACCTGCAATACAATGGTCATTCCTCTTTGATGTTCGCATAAATATTAATTTTCTTTCTGCAGTTACTGGCGAGAAATCAAAAACGGAATAAGCACCGCCTGTACAATTTCACTTTTCCGAAGCAGAAACTTAAGTCTCATAATGTTGATGAGAACAAGACTTCTTCGGTTAACAAAATCTGGCATATCAATGCAGCTAAAAGGCAAATGAGCACTTAAAACTGAATATCATGCAGTCAGTAAGAACATCATATTTTGATTTGCATGCATATATTGAAATGTATAGACGCGTAAATAATTGCTTATAAGTAAAAAGAAACTAGGAAACAACTTCTTCTCATAGTTAACATTTGTAATATATGAGGATCAATATATTTTTAAACCGTTTGTAGTCTTGAAGGTGTCTGAAAAATAATTCTTGTTCAGCAAGCTAGAGAAACATAAAGGTAAGAGAGAAGAAGTACTCTTATTTCAAGTATCGGCCATTTCTTTCACTATAAATATATGTATATAAGTAGCGAAACTGTACCATGTATTGAGCAAGTTCTGTAGCTGTGTGAAGGTCACTAGTAGCCCCAGTAGTTACATTGTCTTGACCAAAGATAAGCTCCTCTGCTACTCTTCCTCCCATACAAACATCAAGCCGTGCTAACAACTGTTTTTTGCTGATTGATGTCTCATCATTTGAAGGAAGCTGAGTAACCATTCCCAGAGCAGACCCACGTGGCATGATTGTAGCTTTATGGATTGGATGTGCACCTTCAGTATTCAAGGCAACAATTGCATGGCCACTCTCATGATATGCAGTTAACTGAAAAAGAAGATATTTACCGCAATGGTTAGCATGTCTGGATATCGTAATATGCCGCCATAAAACATAAACAGGGAGAAAACAAGTTGTTGGTCCATTAAGACAACATTCTGACAGTCCTTTCATTAACTACACAAGAGGTTGATCTAGATTCTGCATGGTATATATAAAATACACAACTTGATGTTTTAAGGCCAAATAAGTTCTTGTGTTCTAAAGAATTTTGCCAGTTCGTAAACATGTAAAATCAAACAATGACATAGATTACAAAACATCAATGCCTGATGTTAAATCAAATAAAACTTGCAAGAGCAGGTTACAGGATCCAAACATGAGCAAACTTTTCATAACAGAGCAGAATACCTTCTTTGAGTCTTCTGACAGGAACATGGTTTTGCGTTCTGTTCCCATTATTATTCTATCTTTTGCAAACTCCAACTGTGATGCATTTAGCTTCTCAGCACCTTCAACAGCAGCCTTAATGGCAGCAATATTCACAAGGTTTGCCAAATCTGTTTCAAACAGAAATGATTAAATAATATATCCAAATCAACAGTGTTCCTAGAAAGGTGTTAGAATGTTCAGTATTAAGTGTAGTGTTAAAAGAGTTAAGTCATTAGTTAGATATTGTCCCGCATGGAACAAAATCATATGAGTCTTGGATTTGACACCTATATATAGGTGTTTCTTGTATGCCATTATCAGGAAAAAGACGTATCAATAACACCACTATTCCATTTAAAAATAACAGTAAAATGATGTATCTAGGAAAAATCTCAGACATTAGTCAAATGTAAAATATTAAAAGAAGTTCATACAGAACGTTATCCCAAGGAAGAGACAACGCACAAAACAATGGACACAATAATACAAGATCTTGGTTCAAAATGTAATCTAGTTAAGTAATCTCAAAAAATAGTTACTCCCTCTATTACTTTATGTGACACACTTTCCTTTTTAGTCTGTTCCAAAAAGAATGACACACTTCTAAATTTGGAATAATTAACTTTACACTTACCATTTTACCCTTAATGAACAACTTTTATAACCACACAAATATTGTGGCATGTTTAAGTTTACAAGTTTCAAAAGTTTTATAACTACACAAATGTTGTGGCATGTTTTAAACCACAACTTTTGTAAGTCCTCATTTCTTTCTTAAACGTCAGGACCATTCGAACTACGTCACATAAGTTGGAATGGAGTACAAGTTAGGGCTCTTATTCATGTAATTGGCCCCTGAACTTGCATATTATTTGCTTTTGTAGATCGCGCATTAACTTCCCTTTCACTCCTCCAGAGTTATCTTGAAGAGTAAACCATGTCCAGCGGATTAGATAAATGATACAGCCATCTTCACAATCCAATCTTCTTTTACCAAATATCTAAAAGATCATAGATAGAATCCACGTAACGAGGATCCTCCATTTCAAGCTTGAGAAGGTAGTATACCATCTCATTAGACACCAATTTTAGGATAAAAACGATTCACATTAAATAGGAAACTTAAGCAAAAGAAAATGAACATAAAGTAAAATGAGCAGTGCACGTGCCTGCTCCATTGAATCCTGGTGTTCCACGAGCAATCGCTTTCACATCGACATCATCACCGACTGGTTTGTCTTGCAAATAAAGCTCTAAGATATCTTGACGGCCCCGCACATCTGGATTTGGAACTACAATCTAGAAAAGGTTGTTTTGATGTTAACAGGCTGATGATGGACCATTGTTATATAAGAAAAGAGCAAATAAGCTATTCCTCAAATTCATCGTTTACAATGTGTCCTCCAAAAGCAGAAGGATCAAAAGTCGTTCAACAAAATTCTGACTTAATACGACATCTCAGAATAACGAAATGTATAAACTCAAAATTTAGTATATACTGTACAATTTCACGGCCAAAATGCTCCCTTGAAATTTGCTCTCAACTCCAATTTCCAAAATGTAATTCATGGGGTTGTTAATGGACACCCAACTTAAGGCATAGCTTTAGTGTGACGAAGCTGTATGACACCACCCCATGGCACAACTACCGGCGTAAAGTTAGTAAATTTGAAATAAGTTAAATCAGTAAGATAGTGTGACACAACTTTCTCAGGTAAATAAATTCATGATAAGTAACCGGTGTACTTTGTAAGCAGACAAGTGTTAAAGAAGAAAAGATACTCCCTTTTTTTTCTTTTTTCTTTTGAGAATGAGAAAAGATACTCCATTTTGTGCCTTCAAAATACTCTTGTTAATCAGAGTGGAGAAAATTACTGAAGGGCACAAAATTATACCTTGAAAATAACATTAACTGTGGAAGTAGAAAGCAATCAAACAGGTTGGAAAAGCTCCAAAAGACTTACATGCCTATCAAATCTACCGGGTCTTGTCAAGGCGGGATCAAGTATATCCGGCAAGTTTGTCGCAGCCATCAATATTATGCCCTGCATAAGTCAAATATACACTCCAGTCTCAAGTTCAGAGTGAGGGATCATGATCTAGATACTTTAACTCCAAGGCATTTACCTCATTTTGCTCAAAACCATCCATCTCAACAAGTAACTGATGCAGTGTTTTCTTAGTATGACCTTCCCACTGCTTTCGAGTTGATCCAACAGCATCAATTTCATCAATAAATACGATGCATGGAGCCTTAAAATAAGAGAAGGCACAAAATTAGATAGCAGTTCCAAGAAACTGATTGAGCTTCTTCAGAAAGGGAAACGCACATCAAATTTTTTCCTGTTCCAAGTAAGTACAAGGACAAGGAAAGGACAAAGCAGATCATCTCACATGATAGATACAGCAACATGAAGCTGAAAGGGGACTTACGATTAGGTTTTCACAGTTTTTAGAAAAATGGGAGTTTCACTTATTTTAGCATTTCAAGCAGAAATAACACGTTTTGACAACAAATTAATTTCAAAGCAGATGCTAGGGCATCATGCCCCTTGTCAAGTTTTATTAGTTCCAATCTCATACCAAATCCCATCAATCAAATCACTTTTTCGAGAAATACAAGACATCTAAGTCTACAAGTAAAGAGATCTATTCATTGATAAGAAAAAGAAAAAACGTGAAGGGGGATTGAAAGTCACTTTCCTAGTACAGCAAGGTCTAATATTAATAAATGGAAATTCTAACAACTGTTTTGTTTGGAGTTGCCCCAAAAAACTTCTTCTCCTCAGTTGAATCCCTTGTTCACTCCAAACTCTTGGTTTAGAAAGATGAGAACTCCTTTTACCATTGATAAAAGCGCATTCTTACGGACAGCCCAAATAGAAAGTATGCTAAATGATTACAAACATGAAAGCATGAAAGTGGCTGCAGTTTCACAAAGCCATCAAGGAAGCTTTGATAACCAATTATGAGAGATCTCCACCCACTTCTTTATTACAATGTAACTCGAACCAAAAATTATTTGAGAGATTAGCAGGCATGAATACGTTATAATACATGCAAGATTGGTCTCTATGCACTCAGAAAACATATTGCATCACAGCCAGACCACTCAAGCTCAAGTGAGATCTTTTCAAGCATAGCTCAGCATTGACTGAAGAACTTCAGCCCAGAGTCTGCCTAGTACATTTCACATGATTTTGCATCTGATATTTAAAAGTGATCTTCTCTAGAAACCACAATAAGTAAGTCGTATATAATCACTCAAACCTTCTTCTTAGCAGCTTGAAACAAAGATCTAACACGTCGAGCACCAACTCCCACAAACCTGAAAGAAGATAAAAATTTCCGGCCAAGTTAAGTAGGTCATCAGGTAACCAAACGTAAGATCTTGAAAAGACAGGATAATTTGCCCGAATCCAGAAGACAAAAAATCAAGCATATAAAAATCACATGTGCACAAAAACAGACAGTATCCTTTTATAGGGACAGAAGGATAGTCTTTCGCAGTAAAATCATGCTACAAGTGACTATCCCATAAAAACAGTCATCAGTTCCCTGGCCATGGAAGAATCATATGGTAAGTTAAAGATCCTATGACGCTTCTTGCTTCAGTTGGCTGGTAGCACCAGAATCATGCTTGACACAGCATAATTTACCACAAAGAAACCAAGGAGCAGCTAGAATGCTGGAGCAGGAGCAGCTTTGACAAGGAAACTTTTTTTTGGGAGGAGAAGTACCTGACAAGGAAGCTAAAGCTTCCTAGAACACCATTTTTGCATGCTTTTGGTAGGACGCTTTGGAGGAAAAGGAACCACGGGATTTTTTAGGGCAATACTGACACTATCTTCAGATTACAATACAAATTTATTCTCTAGATAGCCATCTGGCACAAAATGGTTGACATCCATGAAGTAGATACTTTACTCGACTTCCTCAGCTTCATTTGTATTTAGATCTGGAAAGAGTTTTTGCTAACTGTAATTTTGTACGTACACCAGTACCATCTTAGATCTGGAATAAATCAATAAAATCCTACTTGTCAAATGTGCACGAAAAGAAGATTTACCCTACTATAGCTATTGAGCCCTGATTTAATTTCTATTAAATAGATTCGAATAAATATTCTTGTTAGCACAGACCAAATTCAGACACCGTGTCATGCATAGGCTTGTACAGATATTACCAATCCTCTTTTCACATTTAGGAGTTAACATGACAAAGTGCGATATCAATGAGAATTATCATCCAGTTTCCTAGATGACGGGAGCAAAATACTGAAGATTTGTTTATATAATGGCAAAATCTGACAAAAGTAATTTTATAAGCACCAAGTGACTTGCTATCCATGAGAAGAAACTAAGCTCATTCTAGAAAGTAATGGGAGATCACAAATCTTAATCTTATCAACATATTGGTTATACAAACATGACAAAGACATGAGGTTAGAGAAAGTAGTAGACATACATTTCTTCAAATTCAGAGCCTGCCTTATAAAAGAAAGGCACCCCTGCTTCTCCAGCGATAGCCTTCAAATCAAGATAATTAAGCACGATTAGCATAAGTACACATGCTTATGTTGACATACAAGAATAAGAAATACAAGAAGAATGCGGAATACAAAGAATTTTGCTCAAGGAAGAGATCACGATAATCTTTTTTTTGTTGATAAAGTAATAATTTTATTAATGCGCGATAATAGAAGAGAAATCTTTAAATAAATTTAAAAAAGGACCAACCCAAACACTTGAGAAATTATTCGAGAACGGAAGGAATAACTATGTTTTTGTAATTACAAGGAATAACAAGTCTTAAATTACCTTACTTTAGCAACAAAAAAAAAAGGGGATAACAGATCTTACATCACCAACAAATAGGAAGAGGAAAGAGGAAAGGCAAGACCTAATCAGAAGACTCACAACTAACAAGAAGAAATTTCATCTGAATTTGATTATAGTTGGAAGTGTGCAGTGCATCTGGAAATATAACAAAGAACACTGGTAGGCGACACATGGAAAAACCAATGTGGACAACTACCTCAGTGTAAAATGTGATCAACTGCTTACCTTGGCAAGGAGGGTTTTTCCTGTTCCAGGTGCTCCAGTCAAAAGAATTCCCTAAAACAAGATAATAATACCTTCAGAAAAAGGATAGGGAATGGTTCACATAGAAGGAAGCAAAGTTGACAATAACAAGCCAGAATAAATAAGCAGAATAAGCACAAACCTTCGGCAACTTTCCCCCAAGCCGAGTGAACTTAGAAGGATTTTTGAGGTACTCAACAACCTCCTCAAGCTCTTGCTTAGCATCATCACAACCTTTGACGTCCTTAAACGTTTTGACATTCTGCGTCCAAAATAAAAATGGATAAACAAAAACTGCTGCAAGTATCACAGATACATAAATAAGAGAACTCATGCTTTTTCCAATCCCTATTGGGCAATTCCCAGAAGGAAAAACTGAATCTCTAGTATTAACTAGCACTATAGCATAAGCGTGGTAATTCAAGTCCACCCAACATCTTTCTCAATCACCACCAAGTTAATCTACAGCTCAGCTAAGTAAATATTCCAACACGGACTATTTGTCTATCGAAAACATACAAACCAGTGAGCCTCAAGAATAAGAAGCAGCATTTATACATGGTTGAGCCTTAATACACAAAAAGAGAATGATGTATGACTCTTAAAAGTTGTTACTAGTTAACGAGAGAGCGAACTCAATGAGTTATTCCTGAACAACTGGAAGATCAAGAGAAAACCAAACAACCAAGACCAATGCGGCATCAACGTTTATGTTAATAAAATATAAAATTGATATGGAAGTAAGTTACGTACGAATAGCCTGGGATAAAATAGATACTTGAAGCTGTTCCGTTTTCCAGATTAATCTTTATTGATCAGTAGTGGAGATTTGATAGCGCAAGAACGTAGAAAATTACAAATGAGACGCCTCAATCCTCCAAATTTCCAAACTCCTAAATTTCTGAACGAAATTCCCAGGGACAAGAGTTCTTTTTTCTAACAACAAGACGAGGAAGCCAAACAAACTAGACATTTCACACTATGACAGGAATTTTTTTTTTGTTTTTTGATGAAGTTCACACTATGACAGGAATTAAGGAGAAAAATAAATGAAACTTAGCTTCCAATTCCTTTAATTAGCATAGTACATCAGAAGATTGGTGCAGAAGACATAACCTTCATGTAACATCTCCGGAAGAGAACATACCTTCTCAGGCATTATTTCTTTATTCAACTCTTTCGGGGCATAGGATGAGCTTGAACCAACACCTGAAGCTCCTATCCCACCTAGGCCACCAATGTATTTCTGAAGTGCAGTAGCACCCATTATCCTGAAAAAATGAATGTGCTCTTTTCTTAGCAAAACTAAAGAAGACTAAACATCTACCAACCAAAGACAAGAGACGTTACCCAAAGCAAGGAAAGTGAGAGAAAACTAAGATAAGGACAAGGACAATCAGCTAATATGCTAACGAGCAAGACAGGAATCACATAAAAAACAAGCAGTGTACTCACTTCCCCTCTCACCCCACTCACACAAAAACAAACAAACTCCAAGAAAATCTAGAAAAAAGGGCAAGAGTATATCTAGAGATATTACTAGGCCTCACTTGACGTGAGGAATAGTAAATTCGAGAAGATTAGCTTACCAGACCAAGCCAATGGCAATAGTGAATATGATAGTTGAGAGAAACTCTTGTGCAAAACGTGATGATCTGTTTGAAACTTTAGGATCAACCTATATGTGAAAATAACGAGATTTTGGGTTAAACAACCACATCATGCAATAGAATGACCCAACAAATGGATAAAGTAATTATAAGCAAAATCAGCAGAAGCACGAAGAGCCGTAAACCAAATTCATATTTAACTGTTAGTGATGACCCATAGGTTTAGATATGATGCTTCAGAATTCAGATGAACATTAGACTCCTTGTGTCAACAAAAACTGCAGTGCTCATCGTATCTTACCATCACAACATGCAATGGCTGCTTCTCGGAAATGCCAGGATTGAGAAACGGCTCATCCATGTTCCCTGACGCCCGCTGCTTCAACTCTTGCAACTACATTTTGATTCCATTAATCATCAAAAAGTAACACCAAATCAAGAGACAAGAACAGTATAAATTACAGGAGTGACCAGAAAATCTAAAGTTCAAAATGATTTCTTCACTCCAGAAAACAGAAGCACTTAGGTGTCATTGTGGAGATAGAATGAACTGAGACTGACTGGGATAATCAGGAATCCAGAACATTCACTACTTAGTGTCAAACTCTAAAATGATATATTACCACACAGGTGGCATTTTCCAATGGACACAAAAAAAATTCAAAGGTATTATGATCAAACAATTACCAGTGAAGGAAGACTAGAAGGCTTTCCGGATTGCTCATCAGGTAGATATTCGGCAATAGCATTTGTCGCCACAAGAGCTCGTAAATATTCTGCAACTCCTCTACTATCTACAGCATGAGCTCTCTGCTCAAAGCGCCGAATGACAGACTCAGGGCTAAGGTTGAAACGATAAAGAGAACAGTGAATACTCTCTAAAAATAAGGCAACTTATACACTATCAAACCTAAAAAATGAAACAAAAATAACCCGAACTGATCAGGTGAAATAGTCAAATACAGTAATTCACAGGAACTCACAAGCTCCATTCTTGTTTTAATAGGCACCCCATATATGATTCTCTTAGTTTGTTATGAAAATAGGAAAGAATTGTAATTAGACGCACCAATAAAAAGCATCCACGAGGATAATGACCAATTAAACATCTTTCTAAATATTTATCTTCAAAGACGGGCAAATATTGCTAAAACATAGTATTATTATCAGTAATGAGCATCAGAATATTTCTTTTTTTTTTTAAGAAAAAAGGATCTTTACTAGTATCCTACCTCTTGTACATTATGTAACTAAGATAAAAGACTAAATATTATTTGAGAATTAAGATAGAGTGTAAAGCTATACCTGTGCTTGTTGAGTTCAGCCAGCAAAGCACTCTGCATAGCTGCGTCCTTAGGATTAGCATCAGCCTCAGCAATCAATCTGTCGAGACGCTTCTCTTGCTGCCAAAAGGGCCACCAACTAAACCAATCAGAAAGCAAAATCTTCTCAAACCCATTCTTGACCTTAGCAAATAAACCCATCAAGAAAACCACTATAGGCAACTTCCTCTTCATTTCCTCATTCTCCTCCACCAATACCTCAGGTTCCACAACATTACCCGCTTCTTCAATTGAACTATTGCTCTCACCAAAGGAGGAGGGTTCATTGAATTCTTGGGGTTCAATTACAGTGTCATTATTATTGGATAAGGCGAAATCAGAATTGACATTGTCAGGAGTCAATGTACAGTGAAGGAGTAAATTGTGGCGGCAAAAACGAGGCTTTAAAGAAGTAAACGTAGTTGTTGTGGATAAACGAAGGGAGTAAAAGGGTTTGGAAGAAGAAGAAGAAGAAGAAAAATGGAAAAGAGGAGAAGGTAAAGGCTTGAAGATAAGAGAAGCTTGAAGAATAGTCATGGCTTTCTTTTTTTTCGGTTTTCTTCGATTAGATGTTTATTAGGGTTTAAAGGAAGGAAAAAAAAAAGATACTTTGCCTTGAACTCAATTCAAAGATTCTTTACTGCAAAAAAGAGGAGAGGAGTAACGCACTTCTCTTCTCCCTTTTGCTCTCACTATAGGAATTAGAGAGTAGTTGAAGGGATTGAGAGAGAGAGCCACAGGATTGGGTTGCTTCTTGTTATGTTATACAACAAGGGAGCAAACAAGAAAAACCTTATCTCAATCAAATTGGCGCTCTTCTTCTTGTGGCCTTTATTATTTCACTCTTATTTTTTGAAAGAAAAAAAATACTACTGCTTACATTGAGATTTTGAGGATGTCAACGGAGCCGAGCCGGTTCCCAGACTCCGAGGGGCCAGAGCTTAATATAAACAGCCGGTTTGATCATTTTTATACCCCGATTTTTTTCAGCCAAATATGAATTTACTGTGCCAATTAAGATTTAGCTCAGCATGGACCAAAGTTCATTACTTTTTAAGTGGCCTATCCTTCAGGAGTGAAACTTGAAACCCCACTGGAGACAACCGAAGTTCTCTTTTGTTTTCACGTTCACTTCTCCTGAGAAGTTTATGCGTTGCTTTTTAGTTATTGCAAAATTTGAAGACCTGAGTTTGAAACTTTCAAAAGAAATGAAAACATCAAACAAACATGTTACGCAGAACTATAAGAAAGTTTCCAAAACTGAGTTTACCCGAAGTTTGAAACAAACGCCATAAGATTCCATGTGTTGGCACGCTTGGTCCTTTGTTTTACGCTTTGTTTTCAACTTAACATGAATGGGAAAGAGAGTAGACGAGCTAATAAGTTTCATACAAGATAAGCATGAAATCAAAGCCTTTGCTCCATAATATAATTCGTACAGATGAAAGGTGATCAAGAATATTGTACAATGTAGTGCCTAAAAGCAGCAACGGGACCATTCAGTGACCCAAAAGAAAATAGCTAAAGACAGACAAAAAGAACAAAGATATGCAGTTAGGACCAAAAGACTTGTTACATTTTGGTAAACATCTCTCTGCAACAAAATTAAGGAACCCTGGTATGAAAAGCCTTTCCACGTCAGTGCTACTGTTGATGATAAGGAGGCATTGCAGTAGAATAAGGTATGCCATTCTGTCCATGCATTGGCATCACCCCGGAGCCCATCTGGGGAGGCACACTAGCAGGTGGCATGTAAGGGTGACTATGCATCTGCATTGGCATTCCTGGATTTGCTGTGGCGGCAGCAGAGTTCCAGCCTGCAGAATGTTGAGGCGGAGCAACACCTGGAGCTGGAGCATAATGGCCAGGGGCACCGTATGGATGAACACCTGGACCTCCTATCTGAGGTGGCTGTTGCTGCCCAAAGATTGAAGGTTGAGAATTCAACATAGGGGTATTTGGGATTGTGTAATCTCTGCTGCGATCATTATTAACCTGAAATCAGTAAAGATATCCATTCAATTTAGGCAATGACTTGTGCCCTCACTGGGAAAAAGGAAAAGAAAGAAAAGGCTAAGGAGGCATGGGAGTATAAGCAATGAGCAAAAAAGAGATGGCTGACACTAAATCACGGAGTCCCCCTTACAGAATAATATCTCAAGCTTATAAAGCTTTCCACAAAGTTGTTTTTACCTTTATACTAAGATCAGTGTGTCGAGAGTAAGTGATATGAAGCTTGCAATATCCACCTTCATATATGGAATGTCCTTCTAAAGCTCCCTTCGCAACAACAGCTGTGCGTACATCTGTAGAATCATCAAATCTATTGCTTAGTTCAACTCACAAGCATCTTAGTATAGAATAACCAATTAAGATCCATTACTTCTGAGTTTGTACCAGCACCAAATCACAAGAGGAAACCTTGTTCTTCAGAGTATACGAAATTGAAAATAATTTTTTGACCAATCTAAAATATAACCTTGTCAAAAAAGAAAACACTTTTTTGACTAATATACCCACTATTTTCTTTTTACACGAGACGCTTGAGAGGAAAACCAAAGTCGAAAAAAAGGACAGCTGGAAGTATATGACCCAATAAATATTCACTAGAAAGAAGTAGCCTCCTTGACTATAGAATACCATGCATAAATCACAACATAATATAATGTCAAGAAGCTGAGAACAGGGTTTGGCCACTATGCCAAATGCTTTTAGAACATTGGAGCAAGAAAGTGATAACTTATGACTTGCAAGGGTAAGAACAAAAACTGGCAAATTATTGACTGCACTTCATCTTACCAGGATATTGTATCAGAGCCTGAACCCCTCCATTTTTATCAAACATAGCAATCTTTAGTACAGGACCGAAAGCTGAGAAAACCTGAGGACATATGAAGGAAAATGAGGAAGCAATAAAACAACTCAGAAGACAGGTCACAAGAGAATGTACAAAAGCTTTTTAGCAACTGAAGAGGGATGTTACCGTGTGTAGGACATCCAAGGTAACTGCATACTGCATGTTCTCAATGGAAGCAAGAAGAACATTACTCTCAGGTTCCAGTTTCTTCCCATCCAAACCCAAACTGAACTGTGACACAGGTGGAAGAAATTTCAAAGAAAGGACAAACAGCACCTCAAGAAAAGCTTGCCACCTAGAAACATATCTCAAACCACAGAAACTAGAAAAAGATTTGCAACCCATGTAAAGACGTACATACACACAAATCAATAAACTACGTCTCAATCCCATATTAGTGTAGGATATACATCAACACTTATCCAATTAATTCCTGCTGTATGAATGGGCAGTATCATAAAGTAATCCCGCAGAAAGCACAACACCAGCAACAAGGTAACTGGAGGACAAATTTACCAATCCTAGCAAATCCTCTATGTGAAACTGATGCCTGTGCGCGCGCGCGCGCACACACAGAGAGCTGAGACTGATGCATTACCTGACCACTTGCATCTATGGCTGAGGGAGCAACAGGAAGGTGAGGATTGGTGTAGTCCCTAAATCAGAACCATATACACGATATAAGATTGAAAGAGAAGAAGGAAATAATAAACCCAAACAAATTAAGTCATATACAAGATACAATAAAGTATGATGAAGACTGCGCAAAAGCAATCTGTATGACCAGCTTTCAATAATTAAAACAAGTCATCAATTATGAATGTATATGTTTGTACAGAAGATTGGGTGACTTTCAGTAGGTTCTCTACTTTTTGGTGCACTGCTTGTATACAGGAGTTTTCCTTCCCAGCATCTTTATCCCGAAAATAGTGCATGTGCGTGAGGGGAGGAAGATAGAGATCATTTCTACCTGCTACGATGGCTCTGAAACTTCACGCTCAGATCCGTATGAGCAGAATATGTGATTTTAAGCGTACATGGTCCAAGTTCTGGAATCAAGTAACTAATGCATGAGAGAAGAAAAAAAATCAGTCAACTGTCCCTCATGAACAAGAAGTGACTAATAAATATTTCTCCAGAACAGCAATTGAGTATAGTATGAAAATTTAGAGTATATATTTTTCCCTTCACAAGATCATAGAAATTAGAAGTCCACTAATAGCTCCGAGCATAGGTACATTTAAGCAGCCAGCGGCCCTCTGGATTTTAGCCAACCAAATTAAACGGGAAGACCAAACAATCATCTTTTCTGACAAGCATTTTTACAAGGATCAGCCCTCTTTCTTAGAAAGTCCTAGTTATGAATGCATTCTGTAGCAGCATTTACAAAACAGAGTTTGATAAGCTCATTAGCCCCATTGACTAGAACTTAAATGAACACAAGAAGAAGGTGCCTGAAATGCCAATATAAAATATATGGAACGGGCTAAGGAGCATGTGTGTACCCCTTCGGTAAATTCTTAAAAAGCTCCTCAAAGATGTCCAGCCCCAATGTATATGCACCACATCTACAAAAATGATCCATAACCCAGCCAAAATATAATCCAACATCACCTGGGAATGCTTCTTCCATCCAGGGCATCCTTTGCTGAAGTAGCGGTTTCTGCATCAGAAAATTGCACCAGAGCCTGAAGAGGGTTCAAGGAGGTGAGGGACTTGTCAGTTAATTAGGAGGTCAACAAACATATTGAGACTAATCAAGCTTCGTCGAATCCATCTTTCTGAAGCATAAATACCTGGAACCCAGCAGTCTTCTCAAACGTTGTAATCTTGTGCACAAATCCAAAAGCTGAAAACACCTGAAAGAATAGGATAACTTCAGAAATAGATCTTTTCAATGCTAAAAAATTATAAATTTGGAGTAATCCTACATGCTAATGTGCACTTCCAGTCATGCTCTTCTCGAGTATTAGAAACAAATAGTATAAAGAACATTTCTGTTTTTAATGATTATCAGTTATACCATCACAGAATAATACTGCAAATATTTTCTAATCAAGGAGTATTTCACAACAGTTGACTTAAAGAGGTTCTAAAATGCAAAGGACATCGATTGGAGGAAGTAGAAAAGAAGACCATCTCTCCAGTCATTTACTGCAAGGATACAAACAAAGGCACAAAACTACCTGAACATGAACATGTGATGCAAACAAAACTACCTGACATGAGAGACAGTTCGGCAGTTCGCTGAAGTCACCAAATATAGGTCAACCACTCATGTATTCAGAAAATTCCACAAGAAAAAAAATTAACTTTCACATCTGCTAATAAAGCCTAGGGCTCATTTCAAAAAATTAACTTTCGCATCTGCTAATAAAGCCTAGGGCTCATTTCTTCATTACAAGGGCAACCTTGTCAAACAAAGCTCATAATCAAAGAAGTTCTCAGCATCAGTAAGTCGCCTCAAGCTTGTAAAATCTTGGCCCAAAGCTGAGCAAGCTCCATTCCTTGAAGCTGTCTTTAAGAAAACCAAACTTTCCGTCTATTAACATCCTAGTAACACTAAAACTAGAGGGAAGGAGATTATTTCTTAAGCTAGTATCGAAGTTAAAAGGTTTTAGAAAATTTAAGAAAAGCAAGTATGGGGAGGGTAAGTTTAGAAAACCAAATATCTGAATCGTAGATGGTTATCTGGCTTTGTGTTGAGCCTAATTGAGTTGGATCCTAAACTTTCAAGTTAATTAATCAAAAAGACATTATTACTCTAAGAAAAGCAAGCAAATTCTGCATCCATTGCAAGTTTCCAGATGCACATGCAACAAGTTTGCCTTGGACAGCGAAAAACTGCAACTCCATTATGCATATGCTAAGGAGGGATGAAGAATTTGAGGAATAAGAATCATCTGACACTCCAAGAAAGTCAGGAAAGTTAGATGAGGAGAAGAAGGGAAGGAAGAGCTTGAGTTAAGCAAAAGAGAAAGGAGACAAACACACATTCGCTCTTTCTCCCGAAGCAATAAGCTGCCACTGAAGATATATCCTGGACACTGGCCTGCTGATCCATTCAATTTCATGTCAAAGAGTGCTCAATAAAGCATGAAATAGCCCAACCTAATTACCAAAACTACAGAAAAACCTTTCTATGAAGAAGATTTCCTTTTCACCAAGGTACATGGGAAGTAATGTAATCCTTACCAAATGTAAAACATCAATACTGACAAGGCGAGCATCATTCCCTTCAATTGTAACCAACAACACATTTCCAGCTACATCTGCTGTAGTTTTGTTGTTCACTATCTCTTGCCTGTTGGAATATTGTAGGTAGACGGTTTTCCCTCGTACCTGAGCCGGTTCTGAGGAAGAGGCGTAGTACGATATCATTGCAATAGCTTGATTTAATTCTGCCTACACATATTAACACTTCAGAAATAAGAAAATCAAGTTTTGAAGGACGTACAGTTTGACAAGAAGACAGAAATGTAATGACAGAGCATGGTGAACTAGCTGCTTACGAACTCTCTCTTTTTTTTATGAGGAAAGGTGAGTAATTTTATTTTTTTGAGAAAGTAAACTTAATATAAGCAAACTTAACCAACCGATAAAAAATAAAAAAAAAACTTGACCAAGCACTAAGATGGTGCAGATCAGCCCAAAATTTGACCAGATACTTACCAACTCTATAAATGCCTGATTCCGGTTCGCTCCAACATTACACTTGGTATTAACGACTTTACCAAATGGCTTCCCCAATTCGATCAGCTCCTCCTCTGTGCACTCCCATGGTAAGTTTCTCAAATGGAGGACCTTTGATGGTGGCTGTGTGTATCGAAACTGGGGTTGGCTAGACCCAGATGCCATCCGAACTATAAAGACAAGCTTCAAACAGAATAACAAAATTAAAATGGTATTCGCTCAATAATAACACTCCTCGAGCTGTCAAAGCTAAGAGCCTGATTGAATTATAAGCAGTATATAAACTATATAAAATTTGATGCTAAAGGTGCCAGTAATCAAATGTTATCTTGTGTAATTTTCTTATCAGAAAATATATGTAATCTTGTGTAATATAATGCGCTTAAATAGAAAGCAATTCTGCAGGAATATAATTAGAATAAGTACAACCATTGCCATAAATTATCTTTCTTATTCATACTAGGAATAACCCTTATGTTAAGCTTTCAAATGAAGGTATATACTGTGTAACTATAACATACTCAACCCGGTTTCTTATATCAGGGTCAACCCATTATATTTTTCCTTATCGCACGCAAAGTTAACATGAAACACCAATAAAGAAAGAGAAAATTAGGTAGAACGCTGGCATTTAATGCATCTAAGCAAAATTCTATGCTAGAACATGACTTATGTTCTCGCTAAACTAAACATCAACTCTTCAAACTCCAGTCATGCAACTACATGGTGAATCCATGTTATACTGGTGTCATTACATTCACATTACATCAGTCCTTCCCCTTCCCCTCTCCACCAAAAAAATACCTAAGTGAAGAACCTAGAAAACATCACCCTAAGAGAAGCGAATCACAAGCTTCCACCAACAGGAAAACAATTTATATTATCCACAGATAATAAGCAACATATCTAATTTATGCAGCTAAAAAAGACATCAACTTTATGGTCAACCAACTACAAACCCGGATAGGACAGTGAATCGAACGTAATCGTCAGCTGGATTGAGTAGCAGATTAACCGGGACATGATAAAATAGGAGGAAAAAACATACAATATCGTACAATCCCTCTACTCAAACTCATCGAATATATAAAAACAAAAAGGGAACAAGGAGCTAATTGATTGAAATCATTGTCGCCGTCAAAAAATGTTCAAACGCAAACGTTTAAATTAGAATGAAGAAAAGAGATTAGCGCACAAAACGAGGGAAAAAATAACCATGTGATATTGAATTAGAATCCGTAAAACAACGTTTTGATTTGAATGAACAAAAATTTAGAGCAGCCATACCTGTATTATCTGAGATTAGGGTTTCACAGACGGAAAGGGAAGAGCACACAGCTTTGAGTCGTGACAACGCAGAGTATACTTGATTAATTGATATGGATATTATTATTTTTTATTGTATGGACGGTAGATGGCTTATATATAGCTCTTGAATGAAAATTAAACTCGATTTAATGAAAGTTCAAAGACTCTTAATAGTATGAAAATGTTTCTTTCAGAAATTGGATAACAATATTTGTTTTTATGACCTATTACGATTCTAGAAATCAAATAATTTTTACACCAAATTATCTTCAGGCCATTGTTACTCTTTTAATGTAGATTAGAAACAAATTAAATTTTGTATCGATATTGTTGTTTTTTATACAAGATCGAAATAATCATCTTGACTCAACTATAAGATTTAACAATTGAATACGTATGAAATTTCTAATCACAGTGGATGCGAACGGTTATCAAATTGGCGAAACCTTCAGGCCGTTGTTACTCTTCTAATGTAAATTAGAAACAAATCAAAATTTTGTATTGATATCGTTGTTTTTGATACAAGGCCGAAATACTCGTCTCGACTCAAAACAATTGGATACATATGAAATTTCCAATCACTGTGGATGCAAACGGTTGTCAAATGAGCGAAATCTTTCAATGACTTGTTTTTTTCATGTCTTGTAGTTATATCGTACAGGGTTCTGTAATTATATCATACTGATAATCTAAAAGAGTGCATTATTGTAAAAATTCGAGTAATCTACTCCATTAATGATAAAATTTAATGTGTAACGCTTGTGTACTATGTGATAAACATGTCAAAGTTGTTTGTTACAAGATTAAGAGGAGGAATATCGCCCACATAATTTTTCAAATAGTTTGTGAAAAAAATGACCCTTTTGATCATGATCCTTGGATTTTTGTTTAAATTTTATAGAAAACCAAAATATTAAGGAAAAAAGTTCGCAACTAAAAAGGAATAAAATTTATTAGATGAACTTGTAAAAATTTTAGTTGAATCTAGTGTATTGATCGTATGAACTTTTATCCCAGCAGCCATAACAATTAAATCCCCTACCCCCCCCCCCACCCTCCTCTTTCTTTGAAGGCCAAGCTCCTGGAGCAACGATCTCTATAACTTCGGAGGATAGGCAAAGAATTTATCATTAATGGAGGTTTTCCTTAATAATAAAACTCCAAGGTAAAAGAATCCTACATCAACTATTGAAACGAAAAATTCAAGAACTATGAAAAATAAATGATAATTTCCCGCTCATAAACTTGGGAAATGACCACCTCATTGTCAAACTACACAAAGAGGAAAGTATGAATTCAATCCTCCAAAAAGGCTCATAGTTTATATTTGGATCTTTTCTCTCAGTACAAAAATGGCAATCAAACTTTGTTGCAATGGAGGCCATTCAAACTTTCTCAGCAGTTTGGGTAAGGCTGTCTCAACTTCCAACCGAATTCTTTGATGGACAAAAGCTTCAAAAAAATAAAAAGTGCCATAGGTAGATTATTAAAGGTGGACGCATGCACATAATCTTTCTTACGAGGAAGATACACCAGACTATGCTTAAAATTACCAATGGAGGAACCAGTAATGAAATTTATTTACATTGGTCGTACAAATAAAATATAAAATATGATGCGTATCATTTCCTATACAAACAGTGTGGTAGATTGGGTCACTCAACAAAAAGTTGTTCTTACAAATTCGATACTAACAAGAACTCAAATTTGATTCAAACCAAACTTTTTAAGGATTTTAACCCCCCTACAACTCAAACGGATGGCTGGAAAATAGTGCCTTCACAAGAAACAACAAGAAAAAAATTAATGCATGGGAAGGGCAAGAAGAAATCACCAACGATCAGGATTCAGGTACTGATGTCAAATTGTTTAATGCCACAGATAAGTACTTTATTACCAAGAAATGAAATATATTCTTAAAGATTCCTTTACTGGGACAACAAACTCCTTTCAAATTAATTGCGACCAAAAATCTTCTGAAAACATAAAAACAAAAACCACTTAAAAATTAAAAATCGCTTCTCAAGTATTCATATAAATAACCAGCAAACGGATTTGGATAAAATTACTTGTAATATTAGCAATAATACCATTAATCTTGCATCCATGAACAACCACTAACGACAAAAATAGTTCATGAACCTAAAATCCCACTAGAAGACAAAAGTCTGACCCCTACCACTAATAATCTTATTAAACCTCCTAATAACATAAATACCTATGACAACTATCCTAATAACCCCAATTATTACTTTAATACATTTATTAGCTCAAACTGCCACCAAATTACCCAATCCAAAATACATGTTTCGGCACAAATCGGACAAAGTTAACCAAAACAATACACAAATGTCCACGTGCCAAAACAAATCCATGCAGAATCCCCTAACAATTCCCCCCCCCCCCCCCCCCAATTCCCACCAAGATGCCAAGAATCCCTCTAAATCCCAGGAGAAGATTTAGACTGATCCAAATTATAAGAAACCAACGCTCCCACACAGTGAAAACCTCCCTCTCTTTCCACCGCAAATGCAAAATTTTCCGTTATTCTATGCACAACCACCATTACCCCAGGATCACCATCCAACCTCTTGGATAGAACTGGAATTAATGGGGAGAGATTTTTCACTCCAACTCAATATCAATGGCTAAGAGAGCATAATTCTAATCCAAAACCCTCAAATTCTTGCACAACTAGTTGCTGAGGTCCTTCACTTAGCTATGAAGAATTACATGGACCAGATTTGGATAAACAACATAATGCAACCATTAGCCCCGGGTTTGAACGACAATCCAATCCAAACAATGCATGCACAATGGAGTCTACCACCTCACTTCAACCAAAACTCATACTTACCACAAAATATGGCGTGGGATATCCCTTTCTTCCCTCCACCGGAATTGATTGCCCTAAAACCAGTGTTGATGTCATGGGATCCGACCCAAAATAACATGCAAACGCAAATGCGAATGAATCTAGAGAGCATGGGGCATCAGGTTCCACAAGCTCCAACTAATCAAGATGTAGGAAACCTAATGAGAGAAGGAATGGAAGAAGCAATCGACCTAGTAGGAGAATTAATGGTGGAATCCTCAAACCTAGACGAAGTCCAAGTATATCTGTTTGAGGAGATACGGGAGAAGAGGCTAATATTAGCCTGCCCAAATTCACTCTTCAAATGCACCATGGACATCTGTCCACCCCAGGATCCCACTGCAGGGAAGAATGCAATGATCTTAGTGCCAAGTCTAAGGAGGAATCCAATATTTCCCTTAGGAAGTCAAATGAACGGCCACCACCAACCACAGACTCCCTCCATGAATCGTGATAAAACTATAATAATATGAAATATTAGGAGAGGCAATGTTGATACCCAATTTTTCCCACATATTTTTTTTTTAAAATATATATATATATATCTTCAAAATAGTGCACGAGCATCAACAAAAACTTTTCCATAATTTTCTATAATTTTAAAGGGTTTTTAATCAATTTATTCCGATATTTTATTATCTAAATTATTACTAATTACATCACAAATATTTTTATAATGATTTATTACTTAATTTTTTCATTTATATTCATATTAAGCTTTAATCATTTTATGTATAATTATATCTGCATCTTTAGGCTATAATTGCAATAATTTTGCAATAATAGCACATGTATGCATAATTGCATAATTTATGCAGAAAAATGACTTTTTTATATTTTTATAATATTGAGTAATTATTATAAATCCTTTTCATGCCCAAAATGATATTTTTATTATTTATTAATTATTTTTATAAATTATTTTACGGGTTTAATTAGGTATTTAAAATCTAGCCCCTTTGCCTAATTAATTTCGGACCTACCTAGCCCAATACACTAACCATCCCAACTACCCAATACCCATTACCCTAACCCAATTACCCCATACCCATACCCGTCCAAATTAAACCTGCCCGCCTAAACTCTAATCCTGGCCGTTGATCTCAGAAGATCAACGACCCATATTCACTCACACCTTTTTAATTAACCAAACACCCTTAAACCCTAAATCATTTCCCCCACTCGCCGCCCTCTAATCCTCTCGTCTCTCCCCTTTCCCCTCTCAAACCCTAGCCTGTCGTCACCATTTCCCCTTTGATTCATGGGATCCTCTCTTGTTTCCCTGCCTTATTTGGCTTTACTTCTTTATTTGCTACCCGGTTTTGATGTTACTTAAGCTTATTTGCCTCAAATGGTAAGTGTATATCAAGAGACTCGAACCAGATCTGGTTCAAAGTATCTCATATTTCAATTATTCTCGTCTATGTTCATCCCAATACCTGTGAGTACGAATATTTTTCGTATCTTTTAGTTAGGGTTTTGGATCTCTGGTTCCAACCATATTGTGGTTCATTCTGGATCGCTTAATGTTACTATTTACCTTGTCACTCACGAATCTGTATAGTTTTGGTTGAATCTTTTACTTACCCTAAAATTAGGGTTCAGATCTTCTGAGATCTAAAACGATTTCTATTTTTTGTTGTAGTATTTTTCCTTTAATGTTCAATACCTCCATCTCTATGATAATTTCTTCACTATTTCTGACTGGTCTTATTTACCCTAAAATTAGGGTTTCGATTTTAACAGATTTTTCGCCAAAAATGTTTTTCCTTATTTATTTCTGACTGATTTGACTTACCCTGATTTCTGCCTATTTTACTTATATTAAAATTTAGGTTTTTTCAATATTTAATTATTTTTCCTTTAAATGTTTCTATCTAGGTACATCGGTCCTTTTGAGATCTTTCATAGAGTGGGAGAGGTGGCTTACAGACTTGCGTTGCCACCGAGTTTATTAGCTGTGCATCCAGTGCTTCACGTGTCTATGCTTCGGAAGTATCACGGCGATCCATCCCATGTGTTAGACTTCAGCAGTGTCTAGTTGGACAAGGACTTGACCTATGAGGAGGAGCCGGTAGCTATTCTAGACCGGCAAGTTCGTCAGTTGAGATCGAAGAGTTATCCTTCGGTTCATGTTTTGCCTGTCGAGGCAGCTACCTGGGAGTCCGAGTCCAATATGCGGAGCCGATATCCCCATCTTTTCCCCGATTCAGGTACTTTTCTATGTCCGTTCAAGGACGAACGTTTGTTTTAGAGGTGGATAATGTGATGACCCAAAAGGTCATCTCTTGTTTTAAAAGTCAAAACTGTGTTCCAAGGCCTTGAAAACCTCCTTTTATCTCACCTCGTTTTGCATGCGTAGTCCGGGCGTATATTCGGAAAGCTTTTATATGAAAATTTGAGAAAAATGCTAATTTTGCCTTTAAAATTGAATTTAAGTTGACTTCGGTCAACATTTTGGGTAAACGGACCCGGACCCGTGATTTGACGGTCCCGAAGGGTCCGTAGGAAAATATGCGACTTGGGCGTATGCCCGAAATCGAATTCCGAGGTCCCAAGCACGAGAAATGAATTTTTGAAAGAAATTGCTTAACATAAATTATAATAGTTTTTGGAAATTTGGTTATATTTGAAATTTATGGTATCGGGCCTGTATTTTGGTTCCGGAGCCCGGTACATATTTAATATAGTATTTGGGTGATGCCTGTAAAATTAGGTAAGAAACGGAGGTCATATGACGTGATTCGGACCCGTAGTTGTGAAATTTGAATCTTTGAAAGTTCTTGAGATTTTTCTTTGATTTTAATGCTAAATTCGTTGTTTAAGATGTTATTTTGGCGATTTGATCGCACGAGTAAGTCCGTAGGATGTTTTTAAGGTTGTGTACATGTTTGGAGCCCCGAGGGCTGGGGTGAGTTTCAGATAGGTGTCGGAGTGGTTTGGACTTAGAAAATCTGGTGAGATTGTTGTTTTCTGGTGTCTGGTGTTTCACTCTATGCTAACGCGTGGTAACCCACGCGAACGCGAAGAGCAACGAGGAAGGGGCCTAGGCTTGTACTATGTGAACGCGGCCAGTGGCTCGCGAACGCATAGCCTTAGGATAGGATCTGGGGGAGGGGAGCTAATACTCTATGCGAATGCATAGGCCAAGACGCGAACGCGGAGCCCTGGGTGGGTAGCTTTACGCGAACGCGTCTGGCCACTCGCGAATGCACTACATTAGGTGGGGACTGGGGGATGGGTCAATACCCTATGCGAACGCGGCCAAAGGCACGCGAACGCGATGGCCAATAGGGCCAGTGCTATGCGAACGCATCAGACCCCTCGCGATCGCGTAGAGGGTCTGTCCAGGGGTTTAAAACACTAGCAAAAACGGGAATAGGCCATATTTTCATATCTTCTTCCATAGAATCCGACCTTGGGCGATTTTTGAAGAGGGAATTCATCACCAAACCATATGTTCGTGTTCTTTAACTCATTTTCTTCATTTTCCATTAACACCCATTAGATTTCTAGGCCTAAATCTTGTTCGTCAAGGGTAGAAATTAGGGATTTTAGAAGAATTAGGGATTTTACAAATATGGGAATTTAGACCTCGATTTGGGGTCGAATTCCGAAACTAATTACATATTTGGGCTGGTGGGTGAATGGGGGATCGGGTTTTGGTCCGAACCTCGTGTTTTGACCAAGGGGGTCCGGGGTCGATTTTTGACTTTTTGGAAGAATGATAGAAAACTCATAATTAAGCATTGTGGTTGAATTATTTAGCATTTATTGATATTATTAAGCTAATTATGTCTAGATACAATTGAATTGGAGGCGAATTCTAAAGGAAAAGCGGTAATTGAGGCTTGAGCTTGGTTGTGGAATTCGAGGTAAGTGTTTGGCTTAACCTTAGCTTGAGGGAATAGGTGTTGTGTCCTATTTGCTACGTGTTAGTGTCATGTTCAACATATATGTGAGGTGACGATTACCTATACGTTGGTGTCAAGCATGCCCGTGAGTCGAAAATTATGATTTATGTGATTTTTCGTTAAACATTACTTGAGTTTCACTCTATAGTTATCCATGTTGGTGGAAATTCCTTGATATTGATCATTGTTGAGTATTGGTTCCAATTGAGAATTTTTATGTGAAGTTATGTACTAAGTGAGATTGGTTATAGTTGTTTCCCTTGTCGGGATGGTATGGATTCTACTGTTGGCTCCCTTGCCGGGACGTTATGGTTTTTTTAATTATTGTTTATATTGTTGAATTCCTTGCCGGATTGCTGTTATTGATTTGTTTGGGTGAGGAAGAGTATTAAAGCACGAAGGGTGATGCCATGTATGATACTATGAGAGAGTGTAAAGCACACAGGGTGATGTCGTGCCATATTATGAAATTAAAAGCACGAAGGGTGATGCCGTGCCAATTCTATTGATTTATTATGAGGAAGAAAGTAAAATCACGAAGGGTGATGCCGTGCCGATTCTATTTATTATTTGGTGAGGATGAGAGTAAAATGACGAAGGGTGATGTCGTGCACTTGTTTTTGTGTTACTATTTCGGTTGTTTAAATTAATATCTAATTTGTTGCTTTATTTTGTTGTTTCCATTATTTGATATTTCCTCCCCTCAGCATGTTCCCTCTTCCTTTGTATTTAGCTGCTTATTTCTTGTTGTTATTATTATCTCTGTATGTGATTAAACTGCACATGTTTATATGGGTGTTGTGTTTAGCCTCGTCACTACTTCGCCGAGGTTAGGCTCGACACTTACTCAGTACATGGGGTCGGTTGTACTGATGCTACACTCTGCACATTTTTTGTGCAGATCCCAGTACTGGACCCTTCGGACCTTAGAGTGAGGTGGCTGCCTTCAGTCCAGTGGAGATTCCGAGGTAGTCTTGCAGGCGTCCGCATGACTGGGCATCCCCTCCTACTTTATTTCTATTATGTTCTTATTTATTCTGAGACAAATGTATTTACTTTTGTTCAGAACCTTATATGTAATATTCGTAGACAGTCCGTGAAATTGTGGCACCAACTCTGGGAGTAGTTATTATGGATTTTGTAATAGTATTTGATTAAGTTGTTATATTCCATTTCTTCCGCACTTTTATTTTCGTTGATCTTGTATATCACTTGCTAATTGCTAAAAATAAAGAAACAAGATGAAACAACCGGTAACGTTGGCTTGCCTAGCGGGCTCAACGTTAGGCGCCATCACGGTCCCAACGGTGGGAAATTCGGGTCGTGACAAATCCTTTCCTAAGTTAGTTTCAAGTTTAGTCTATTTCTTGTTCTGAACTTTGCAAGATATTATAAGCTTGTAATCAAAATATGTTTGTTGCTTAACTCACATGCCCCGTCTGTGTTTCTGCCTGATTGTTTATGTGTTTAAGCCATGACTGTTTTAAATACTAGCATGAGTATTTAGCTTTAATCAGATGTCAACTTGTTTGAACTATGTGTTGAACATGAACCTTGTTTGCTTCTTGGTGTAGTCTGCCTGCAACTCTGTGTTCTGAACTTTCTTTCTTCTGAAATTGAACTGTTTTTAAACCTGCCCCCCTTTCCCTTTATGTACTAGTTTTCAAAACCCCTACTCTTAGTCATTTAGGTTCTCAACCACCCCCAGTGTGAGCACTGCCTAGGGTCCTTGAGACTCTTTTGAACTCTGACACATTGGGGCTGGTTTTCCAATCTTTTATGAGTTATCTTCTGAATGTGGTTCTGGTGTGAGAATTTCCATTGGTCCCTGAGGCCCTTGGGAACTTTGGCACACTGGAATCCTGATTTTTAATGTGCCATGGATGGATCATTACTATGATCTGAAGTTGTTATGTTGGAAGGCCTGGTTCCCAGGTTTAGATTGGGCCATGGAGGCTCCCTATAGTGTAATTGTTACCATTATGTAATTCATTCGATATTCTGGGTTGTAATAATCTTTGCAATAACAGATTTGGGGTTAATTAGTAAAGGTTGGGGGGGGGGGGGGTTTCTTATATCTCTTGTTAAAGCTGGGTAGAAATCCTGCTTATAGGATTTAATTATGCTGATTAAATTATGTGAGTACTATACTGCGTTTAGAGATCCTACCTATAGGATTTTCATGATTATTTGAATTTTGCATTTACGTTTGCATGCTAGATAACCTGCTTATAGGGCTTTCGTTTAATTATGTACATTAGAAATCATGTTCATAGGGTCTATCACGTTGTCAACAAATGTGCATTATCAATCATGCCTATAGGACCTTGTTTGTTCGAGACAATTATCCTTCTTGACAAGCTATTTAATTTCTGCCCATATACGGTTAATAGATATCATGCCTATAGGACCAAAAAATCAATTTCAACTTAGAAATCCTGCCTATAGGGTTTAAGCTAATAGATATCATGCCTATAAGACCAAAAATCAGTTTCAACTTAGAAATCCTGCCTATAGGGTTTAAATCAATTCAACAAGCATGCCTATAGGATTTAAAAAGGAATAAAAACACGCCTTTATGATTTAAAATCAGTGCTACACTTAGAAACCATGTTTATATGTCTGTAATTAATAAGCTCGTAGAAATCATGCATATATGATCCTGCTGGTCGATTCTGAATTGTCCATCACTTAGGCAATATATCTGTAGGACTTAATAATGATTATGGGTTTAAAATTATGACATACTACTGCCTGAATATGCCCAGATTCATGCTGAATAAAATCAATAGGCAAACAAATAGGTCCCAATGCTTGCCTTAATAAAATTGTCTTTACATTATGTTTCTGCTCACATATATATCCTGCATATAGGATTCTAAAGTTAACAAAGTTTTCTGTCAATTGCGTGCTTTTGTTATTTTATGTGTGGAGGTTAATGTGAGCCCATACTTGTTCTTTGTTTGAAAGTCCTATTTGTTTTTTGTTTTTCGCCTATATTTCACATTTTTAAGTAACATAGATTGGTCTAGAACCATCGTGAATAGAGGTCCTAATACATCCAGAGCCATATGTAAGGGACGGGTAGTGCACGCATAAGGAACGAGCTAGAAACTACTAGAACGCTTAGGTAACAACTTAAAGATAGTAATTGGGTAGTAAGGAGATGATAGCCCGTGCACAAATGCTATGAGTAACATCCCAACTTGGAGAAGTTACAAAGAATTGCATGGATTGATCCTATAGGCTAAAAAACTTAGGACCTCCTCGCCTATACTCTTGTTAAAATAAATGGGACATAGTACTTGTCCAAATTGTTTTCTCCCCTTTGAGACTAATTCGTTTAATTAAAGTTCGGTCGGGACCCACCGTTGTGGACCTCGAGGGGTGCCTAACACCTTCCCTCAAGGTAATTTGAGCCCTTACCCGATCTCTGGTGATGTAAACTGGTTCTATGAGTTATTTGCTCTAGGTGCCCTAATGCACCTTAATCCGTTAGGTGGCGACTCTTCCAATTCCTTACCCAATCCCAAAAAGAAGGAGTTGTCCCAAAAATGTCGAAACCCGATTTCGCGAAGAAAAATGGGCGCGACAGCATGGCGACTCGGCTGGGGATATTCTAGGCTTTTACCATAACAAACCTGATTTTTTTTGTGAATTAGTCTTTAAGCACGCCTTTATTATTCCGTCAATACTTGCATACCCTTTCCTTTTTCCACTTTATGTGAATTTATTTGCCTACCTTCAAGCAATTACGATTTCTCTTTCTTGTTTTATTACTCTTTACTATGGAAACTGACTTGTCTCATTGTTTTTCTTTCTTAAACGCCTTTTCAATTATTAAATATTGCATTTATTATTTTTCATCGTGCAAATACGTGACAACATGCTATTTTCTGTTGCATAAATCATGCTCAACATCATATTCCACTCGTGCATAATTAATACCATAGCAACGCTTGATGAGTGTTTGCGCTCTTCCTATATATCACCCGTTATGAATTCAGAAAGGCTTATTTGCGGTAAAACTAGTCGATTAGCGGTGCAGTCGATGGTTCCGTGTCTTTCCTCCTCAAGTTGTCCGCTTGAGGGTACCAGTCTAGACCTCTATAGAAACCTTACTCTGAATAACTGTACATGCATCATGGTCAAACCTCTTCAGGGTTAATATGTTGTCCACATAATGACCCTTTAATAAAAGCCTTGTCCAAAGTCCACCGGGGTTTCCATAATCCTAACGGACGCAACCACGATCTATGCATTAATTTGGAGAAATAAGTGCCAATATGCTAATCGTTAATGTATAAATAGTCGAATCCGGAAGGGGAAAAGGTCTAACCTTATTTGTTTTGCAGAAAATGAGGCACGAAGTCCCCAGGTTCGGCATGGTCCGTAACATACCACCATTGTTGCTATATTGGTGGGGGGGAACTTCCATCAAGCGACAAAAAGCATGTGAAAAAGGTTTTGGGAAACTTATCTTCCCTATTCGACATCCAACCGAACAATATGTTGATCGAAGTTGCCACTATGTTCTGGGACGGAGAAAGGGCCGTGTTCCGCTTTGGCAACATAGAAATGACCCCTCTTTTGGAGGAAATAGGGGGATTCGCTGAACTACCTTGGGACAATCCCGGTTTATTGGTGCCGGAAAAATCGCACTCCCAAGGGGTTTCTGAAAATGATGGGTTTAATAAAGAACGAAGACTTGGTGTGTCTCAATAAGTCTTACATACCCTTCGACTTCCTTTATGAACAATACGGTCATAGCAAATCCTATCATATATTTCATGACGAATTCCCCATCACTTCATTGGGTTGGATTTACCGCAGGGTTTTCTTGTTCATCATCTACTTCTTGGGTATGATAGTGTTCCCAAGAAAAATGGAGACTGGCCATGGTAACTAAAGCCTTAATGGAGGGAATCGAGGGTCAAACATACACTATTGTCCCTATGATCATAACAGACATATATCGGGCCTTGGATCTCTTCTAGAAGGGGTTCAAACACTTCGAGGGTTGTAATCTACTGCTACAGGTTTGGTTGCTAGAACATCTCCATAGAGGTCAATACTGCCAAGAGTTTCCGCGAAGACTGTGGAATAATCACATAACTTTTCATCACCTCAAGAGAATGACCTTTATCCTAGACAGGTTCGCTCAACCGGAGAATGCTACAGAATGGGTGATGTTTTTCGACAATCTGACTGAGGACCAGGTTCAATGGATGTTCGAATGGTTCCCCACTAGTGAGTTCATCATCATTTCTAGGGATGTTTTGCACTTGGTGTTGATCGGGTTAAGGGTCATACACCCCTATGTTCCTATCAGAGTCATGAGATAAGTTGGTAAAAAGCAAGTCATACCGTGAGTCTCCAAAATGATTCACTACAGGGCAGTTTTTCAAGATGACGACATCCCATACAAATATGAAACTCAACACATGTGGCACCTGAAGATTATTGTAGAAACGGACACCATAGAGCCAGTCCGATATCACGCAGGGCATGTACGTTTTTACCCATCATGGTTGGAAGATAGCATAGCGGGAGTAGTTGAGTCGGGGATCGGCCGAGGAAACAGGGTCATAGATGAAGTTGCTGAACCACAAGTGAAATATAACAGATTGCGCAAAAGAGTTCACGAGTCCGAGGCCGAGCATCTGGAGCAACACAAGACTGATATGGAACTGATCAATAAATGGAGGGAAATGGCTATTAAGTCGAATGAAAGGCTGGAATATCTGGAGCAAGGTCTGATGGAGCTGGAAGAGAAAATGAGGAAATGAGTCGTAGACTGCCAGAATGCTGAGGGTAACGAAGGAGGACATCTAGCTAGAGTATACCTGCTGCTGGGCATGCGCGACCTGTGGAACCTAATCGATGAAGCCAAGAGAATCAAGCCTGGAGAAGGTCCTTCTGGGACAAAGTAGATTAGTCTTATTTGATCTGCTTTTCGAATGTAATAAGGCCAAGTGCCATTAGTGACTCATCTTATTTAGTGTCGTTTTAGATTCGTCTTATTTTTACATTAATGTAATGAGGAAATTATTGGCATTAAAATCCTCCAAATCTACTTGTCTCTAGGCCTACCTCGGGTACAACGAGACTCCCAAATTAGGACGCAAATTTATATTCCCGCAATATGTGTTTAAATACTGCAAATATTTCTCAGAATCCTTACTGGCTTGGTTACCTTTTTGTTTTTCTTTCATTTTGATCATTCCCATTCCCCAAGATTGGTTCACGGATACTTGTTTAACCAAAGAATTAGATCCTTAGTCAAAGTTATTTTAAGAAGTACTTGGGCTTCTGATAATCAAGAGAATTAACTAAAACGATAATGGAAATTAGACACTTAAAATAGGGAAAATAATAAGTGCACAAGAATGTAAAGTATATTTCAGCAATGGTAAGAACATATCCATACAAGTGGGATCTCATTCCCTTTTATAGGGAATTTCTTAGTATAACGTCTGCTCCTTTTTATGATTGAGCATTAACGAATATTTATTCCATTAATGAAACGTTACAATAGGTAATCGTAACTGTTGCGTGAAGATTCTGTAACGTTTAACTTATTGATTGAAGATTTGTGAATCTACCCTCTATTTAGCCCTGGTTCATTTTGACCGTGTCTCTCAACTCCTCAAATAGATCGGAACTCTCGCTTCTAATCATCTCGTAGGTGTTTTACCCCGTAGCTCTTTATTCCCTGCCTCTTTATAAACTCTCATCCAGCTTTCACTTTTCCATTGCTCCACGTAGCTTGCTTCGTCATCTAATATATTACACGTGTAATATCTATTTTTTACCAATACATATAGTCCCCCCCACTTACCATTTATTTATCAATTAACTTTTTTGGTAAGTGGATACTTATTTATGGTGAGGATTTTTTGCCGTCGTTTTACTCATACCATTGCACCTGTATCTGAACGTATACGTCTCTTTTCACTTCCATTAAATGCACATGCCACGTGGTGATTCCAGATTGGTTTTGCAATATCTCAGCGTATTTTAGGGCTTTTTGCGGCTGCATCAGTCACGAAGTGACAGTTTTAATAATGACATTCACATCATTGTTTGCCATTTTTTGACGGTTGCTTATGTACATAAATACCCCACTTTGCCTTTGCTTCTATGAAAAACTTCCATCTTTTTTTATTACTTGCAAATTATTCTTTCATGCAACTATGTCTTCTTCAAACCAAGACCCCAAAACGGTCATGATAGTCGATAAACTATCTCCTTCTTCGGTTCCAATTCGGAGTAGAAGGGGTGGTAGATTGAGGATTTTAGGTTCAACACCTTCTCGAGGATCTCAACATAACATCACTTCCCCCCAACTTCTAGGGCTAATGTTACTCCATCTTCTTATAGGGCTAGGGCTTCTTCTTCTCACAGATCTTCTTCTAAGATTAGAAAATCCTGTGAACCACTTCGTGAACCAAAGGTAGATGAAATCGTACCCGCTGAATTTTCTTTTGTAAATGACAGTGAAGCCATAAAAAACTAGGTTACTTCCATGACGTCTCATGATCACGCTGATCTTTAGCCTACTCAAATCATTGAGGGATTGATTTCTCTTGTGCACAGAGACTGTTGTTGGAAATTTGATTTCTCGGTCTTGGTCCCCAATGAAAATCAAAGGATAACTTCTTACAAAGTTGATTTTTCTTTTGTATATACTTACCCTTTTAATTTAGGTTTCAAGCCTCCCATAGACCCTGTCATTATAGAGTTTTGTCGATTTTTTAATGTGTGTTTTGGACAAGTCAATCCTATCATCTGGAGGGCAGTAGCATGCCTCAGATATTTGTCTAACATGGCTTCACTTCCTTTTACCTTTTATCATCTTATACATCTCTACTTTCCCAAGTTATTCCGCCAAGGAGTTTTTACTCTCGTGGCTAGAAGTAAGAGAGTTTTAGTCATCCCTGATGATGATAAAGACCGAGGATGTATGCCAGGTTTGTTGCTGCCCCTACAAGTAGACTAATAGGTAAAGAAATTTTTTTCTTCCCTGAGAAGTGGAACTTTGCACATAAGTTTTATTTACTTACTTCTTTCCTTATTTTGATAAAGGTCCAGTGTCGTGACTATTTTTGTCTTTTTTCAGCAACCATGGGAACTGTTGAGGAGATTTCCGGTTTTCGTGATTGGGTAGAAAAATTATTGTCGATTGCTCCAATGGAAGAAAGGTCTTAGAAATACCTTTCTGCTAGGTTTGGTTGGAAAGTAAAAAACCCATGGTAGGTTTTCTTTTTTACGTTTCCTTTTCTCTTTTTTGAACTTCTTTATTCCCTTTTTGTTTATTAGGGTTTCCCGTCTGTGGTATCACTGTTGCTGCTATAAATACTTCGAAGCTCTCTTTGTCCAAGGCTCAAGAAATCATCGTAGGCTCTTCATCGTCAAAAAAGGAAGGTGGAAAGGACTCAATCCTTAGAAGATGAAGAGGAGTAGGAGGAAGGCTCGTTGATATGTAGGCCACGATCAAGAAGAAGAGTCGTGTATGATGATGAGTCTGCTCCCCCTTCTATTCCATCTCTCGTGCCTGAGCCTGATAATACTACCCCTGTGTACTCTAAGGAAGAAACTCCTACTTCCACCAATGAGTCAGTTGAACAATTATTCCATCAAGGTTTTAGCTCAATTTATGAGGAGGCGCCTCTGGCCATCTTTCCCACATCTGCTCCGACGGAACATCAGTTTACCGTGCCTATTGCCGCTTCTATTACCCCGTCTGTGTCACCCGTGGCTCCTTCATCTACCCCTACTACCGTGCCTTCTATTTTCGAAGTAGGGTCTTCTAGTAACGGGGTGATGAAGCAAATTATGATCGAGGTTCATGCGGAAGGTAGCCTCTTAAAGAAATCAAGCCAGACAGATGTGTGGTTGAAGCCTTTGATTGGCCCGATTGAAAAGTCAAAGTTGGAAAGTCATAGCTCCCGGACATGGATGAATGAGATTGTACACTCATCTTTGAAGGTACATTTCACGTGTTTTTTTATAAACTAGCCTTTACCATAATTAATTTTCCTTTTTTGTGTAGATCAATCTCATTGGCACAAAGATGATGAAAATGATTGTTCACACGGAGCAGTTGATGAATGACTACCATACCGAGGCAGATAACTGGAAGGAACAATTTGAGAGCCTTCAACTTGGCATGGAAGCAGTAGAGGAGGAAAAATGTACCTTAGAGCAGCAAGTTAGAGTGATAGCAGCAGAGTTAGCCGTTGAGAAGGCTTCGTCGAATCAAGCAGGCAAGGATAAGAATTTCCTGGAATCTTCATTTCCGGAACAACTCTCCCGTGCTTCTGAGGAAATAAGAATCTTGAAGGATTTGTTAAACCAAACGAAGGATTATACTAGAGAACTCGTTCAATCGCTCACTCAAACCCAAGAAGACCTCCGTGAATCCTCTAGCAAGGTTCAATTTCTGGAGAGATCCCTTGCCCCTTTACAAGCTTCCTATGATGCTGCTGTGGTTGAAAGGGATGAGTTGAGAGCAGAAGTTGATCAATAAGAGAAGGATTATGAAGCTGAGGATAAGGCAGTTGTTGATGTAAGTTGGTCTTACTTGAATGCCCGGCTTGATACATTAACGGAAGTGGGCCAGGAAAACTTTGACTTACAACCTGAAATTGCTAAAACTAAGGAGACAATTGAAAGGTCTCGGCAAAGTCAAAGTTTCTCATCACCTGAGGTTGAGGTTCCCGTGGATGATGAAGTCGTGCCTTGTGAAGTTGCTGCTAAACCCTCGCTATCTCAAGCTGCTCCTTCTGCTGATGAAGATAATCCCCCCAGTGAAAAGTGAAAGTGTTTGTTAACCCTTTTTTTAATTTGGAGAAACAATTGGTGGTTTTACCCCTGGTCCCATTTGGGGGTAAAGTTTTTTGGTAAGTCCCCAATGACAACTTCGGGGCAATTTTGTATAAACAAATTAGGTTTTGACTAAGTTCATACTTAGTTTCTACCATCATATAATATTAATGTTTAAATTTCTTGGCTCAACTTGTGTTTTTCGAGTTTTTGTTTTACTCTAAGTGTTTGCATAAAAATGCTTTTGATATTTTGTGTCTTTTTGAAATAAACACGATTTATAAAAGAGGGCCCTTTTATAAACAACAGTTAATGAAGAAGACGTCTCAACTTCATAATGGTGTAAACATACAAAAGAGAGATAGGAATTCACATGTTCCTTTGAGTAATGTTTTGAAGAAAGTTTTTGTATCATTTGAACTTTCATAATACTTTACATGCGTCCAAGTATCGTCTATAGCTCTTTCGTAACTGTTTTCTTTTACAAAAGATTTGAATAAATACAAGGGTATAAATTTCAACCCGTAATTAAATTTTGCCTTTAACCTAAACATTCTTTTACATTTACGAGTATGTTTTTTGTAGGTTTCTGAATCAGGATTTGTATTTTTGGCTTTGTCTCTTTGATTTCGCTCCTAACTTTTGATTTGTTGGGTAAAATAGATCTTTAGGCTTGAGCTCTGACTCTTTGCTAGTCTTTTTCTTGAGCTCTGACTTTTTGATAGTCTTCTTTGCCTTCCATATTATACAGTCCCCCCCAAGTGTTTGAGCTTTATAGTATGAAATCTCGAGCACTTGACTATTCCTTCCTTGCGGTCCTTTTCCTGAAAAGGAAAAACATACGGGACTCGAAGGTATATAGTTTAGATGATGACTGCTTAACCCTTTGAAATTTTCATCAGAAAGGTTGTAACCCTAGACCGGGAATTAAGTTACTTCCTCGTGTCTATTCATGTCTAATATCATCATTTGGTATGGGTTAGATTTTTGCCTATCATCTAAAATTGTTAGTATAATTTCAATTGTACTACATAAAATCGTATGTAATGATACGTGACCGTGGGTACTCCTTTTGCTTAGAAATAATACTTCTTCAAATGCACAACATTCCAACTTGTTGGTAAGATCCTGCCGTCCATGGTTTCCAACTCATAAGCACATTTTCTAGCAATACCACACACTTTATAGGGTCCTTCCCAATTTGGATTTAACTTTCCTGCTCCAGCCTCCTTTGTTGATTGAAAAACTTCTTTAAGAACAAAGTCCCCAATTTTAAAATATCTGAGGTGAGATTTTCTATTGTAGTACCGCTCTATAATTTGATTTTAAGCTGCCATGCGAATTAAAGCAGCTTCTCTCCTTTGTTCAAGTAAATCCAGATTTGTTCTCAACTCGTCATTGTTTGTCTTTTCTGTTGCTAATGCGAATCTCGTACTTGGTTCACCAATTTCCACTAGTATTAGGGCCTCTAAACCGTAGACAAGTGCGAATGGGGTTTCTCCCGTGGCTGTTTTTGTTGTAGTTCTATAAGCCCATAATACTCCTGGTTGCTCTTCGGGCCAATTTCCTTTTGATTTTTCCAATCATTTCTTCAAATTGTTGATAATAATCTTATTCGTTGACTCATCTTGTCCATTAGCCACGGGGTGATACGGTGAAGAAGTGATACGTTTGATTTGCCAGCTTTGGAAGAATTCCGTGATTTGTGAGCCTATGAACTGTGGGCCATTATCACATACGATTTCTTTTGGGACACTAAAGCGACATATGATATTTCGCTAAATGAAGCTTTTCACTTCTTTCTCTCGTACCTGTTTAAAAGCACCTGCCTCTACCCATTTTGAAAAATAATCTGTTAGTACAAGTAAGAACCGTACCTTTCCTTTGGTTTGGGGTAGAGGTCCTACTATATCCATTCCCCACTTCATAAATGACAAAGGTGATATAACCAGATGCAATAATTCTGCGGGTCGATGCATGTTATTAGCATAGCGCTGACATTTATCGCATTTAGCATTTCCATCTTAGGCCAATAATACCCTGCTTTGATTAGAGTTTTGACTAGAGACCTTCCACCTACGTGGTTTCCACAACGCCCTTCGTGTACTTCTTTCATCACGTACTCAGTTTGATTAGGTCCGAGGCACCTTTCTAAAGGACCACCAAATATTTTTCGATATAAAGTGTCATGAACTAGGCAATACCGTGCAGTTTTTTGTCGAAGTGCTTGAGCTTCTTTCTTATCTTTAGGCACGATACATTCTACAAAAAAATTACGATTTTGTTTCTCCAATCCTAGGTTAAATTATTAAATGTTACCTCATTCTGGTCCTGGTCGATTGCTGAATGAAATAAATGTATCACAATAACAGTTTCTTTACTCGTTACATCTGTAGCTGATGTGAGGTTAGCTAACGCATCTGCTTCTGCGTTTTCTTCTCTGGGTATTTGTACGATCTTCCATGACTGGAATTGCCTTACTAGGTCCTGTGCCTTTTCCAAATATTGCTGCATTCGAGTTTCCCTAGTGGTGTAAGTCCACTGCATCTGATTCACCACCAGTTGAGAGTCACTCTTGATCATGATTTGCTCTGTTGAGAGTTCTCGTGCTAATTCAAGTCCTGCAATGACATCTTCATACTCCGCTTCATTTTAAGTGATAGGATAACATTTTATAGCTTGCCTTATCTTTTCACCCGACGGTGGTGTTTAACCAAAGAATTAGATTCTTTGACTAAAGCTATTTTTAGGATGAACACGGGTTTCCGATAATCCAGGAAATAATAACAAATAAAAAAGAAGTAAATGGACAATAATATGATGCTCAGAAAAGTAAAGTGTATTGTATTCGTAGTTCAGATGATCTTACAAGTGATACCTTATTCCCTTATATAGGGAATTTCCTTAATATAACGTTTTATCTCTTGGAATGATGGCACATTAATGACTAATTATTACATTAATTTAACGTTACAAAGAATAACCATAACTGTTACATGAAGTTCGTGTAACATGTAGGTCATTAATTAAAGATTTTTGAATCTACCCATAGCTCTATCTGGATTCATTTTGTCCGCGTCTCTTCCTTAACTCAATCAGGTTGAGTTTCTCGTGGCTGATTACCTCTTAGGTTTATTGAGCCGCGCCTCTTTATAGGTCCATGTCCAGCAGTCATGTTTCCCTTGGTCCACGTAATCGGTTGAGTCATAAAGAATTATCATACGTGTGAAATTCTTTTTTACCAATACAGATAGTCCCCCCACTTACCATTTATTGATCGATTAATATTTGGTAAGTGGATACGCATTTATGGCGGGAATATTTTGCCGCTGTTTCACCTTGAAACATTGTATCCTTCTCTAAATATAGGCGTCACTTGTCACTTCCATTTAATGCTCAAGCCACGTGTTCCCTCCGGATTGGTTATGAGGTTACTCGGCGCCTTTTAGGGCTTTTTGCGGCTGCATCAGTCACGAAGTGACACCTTAAATTATGACCTTTTCATCATTGTTTTTTCCCATGTTTGACGGTTGTCTTCAAGTATAAATACCTATTTTCTTTTCTTTACTTTCACGAAACACTTTCTAACTTGTCTCTTTTATTTGTAGAGAATTTATTTCTTGTTTTCGTAAACATGTCTTCTTCGAACCAACCTAAAAGAGTGATAGACGTCGAGAATTTGACCCCCTCTTCTGCTCCGACTCAGAGTCGGAGGGGTGGTAGACTGAAGAGTTTAAGTTCTACTCCTTTGACAGGCTCTTCTTACTCCCAAATTACTTCCCCTCCTTCTGCTAGGTCTTTAGTTTCTCCAAGATCTAGGGCTTCCAGGTCTTTTTCTAGGGGTAAAGAACATCACGAACCCTTACGCGAACCACGAGTTGATGAAATCGTTCTTGCTGAGTTTACCTTCACTAGGGATAGCCAGATCCTTGTAAATCAGTCTTTATCCCTTGATAGGTATTCCACTCTTATCACTGAAGGTCTGATTCCTCTTGTTCGCAGGGAATGTTCTTGGCAGCCTGACTTTCCTATCTTTATTCCGAATAGCAACCAAAGAATTACATTTTATAAGACGGGATATTCTTTCATTTATACCTACCCTTTTACTTTAGGGTTTAAGCCTCCTATTGATCCAATCATCATCGAATTCTGTCGTTTCTTCAATATTTGTTTAGGACAAGTTGGTCCTCTTGTGTGGAGGGTTGTCGCGTGTCTAAGATGTTTAGCTTCTTTAGCGTCGGTTCCTTTCACCTTTAATCACCTCATTCATCTTTATTCTCCTACCTTATTTCGTCAAGGGATTTTTACTCTGGCTGCCAGGAGTAAAAGAGTGCTGGTAACCCCTGATGACGATAAGGACAGAGGTTGGTACCTTCGGTACGTTGCTGCGCCCACTGCTGGTTTAGTGGGTGAAGCAAATCTTCCCTTCCCCGAGAAGTGGAATCATACACGTGAGTACATTTTAGCTCACATTTGTTGTTTTTCTTTTGCTTTAAGTGTTTTATTAACACTGTAGTTATTTCTTCTTTTTTCAGCAATCATGGGTACTGTTGAGAATGTCTCCGGTATCCGTGATTGGGTAGAAAAGTTGTTGTCAATTGCTCCGTTAGAAGAAAAGTCTTGGAAGTACTTCTCTGGGAAGTACGATTGGAAAGTGAAGACTCACGGTAAGTGAAACTTTTGTTTTCTTTCTTTGCTCGAATCTCTTTATGTTTTTAACCCTTTATTTTTTATAGGGTTTTCTATCCGTGGAGTGTCTGCTGCGTCTGTTCCCAAAATGTCCCTGGCTCAAGCCCAGGAAATTCTTACTGGTTCTTCTTCCTCGAAGAGGAAAGTTGGTAGGTATAGGACCTTAGAAGAAGAAGAAGAGGAGGAGGGCACTTTGGTGCACAAGTCACGAAGAAGGAGGGTGATTTCAGACGATGAGTCTACACCCGTGGTTGTGCCTTCCGTGTCTGAAGTCAGACCCTCTACCTCTGAAGATGCTTCTCCCTCTCCTGTACATGATGCTGTGGATCACTTGTTCCGTGAAGGCTTTGGCCCCGCTATTAGTGAAGTTCCCTTGGCTGTCTTTCCTGCTTCTTTTAGAGGAGTTCCTTCATCCGCTCCTACTATTTCCTCCGCTCCCTTGGCTATTACTGCTCCCATTGCTGCTTTGCCCGTGGCTTTCCCAGTTTCTCAGACTTTCGTGCCTGTAGCTTCTTCATCTCTACCTGCTTCTGTGCCTTCCGTTAGGGAAGTAGGGTCTTCCAGCAGGGAGATGCGGCAGGTTCTAATAGAAGTTCCGGCTGATGGGAGTCTCTTCAAGAAAACTGGCGAGCCTGAAGTGTGGCTCAAACCCTTGATAGGCCCAACTGAGAGGTCCAAGCTTGATAGCCATAGCGCCCTTACATGGGATAATAAAGTCGTGCATACCTCTTTGAAGGTAAAGTGCATTCTTATTTCATTTTTGTACATGAAATTTATCGTATCTAATTGATTTCTTTTTTGTAGATCAATCTTATAGGCATGGAGCTCATGAAGAGGGTATCAAATGCGGAGCAAGAAATAAAAGAGTTGCGGGCTGAAGCAGGTAATTAGAAGGGACAATATGACAGCTTAAGGATCGACATGTATGCCTTAGAAGAAGAAAAGAGTACCTTGGAGCGGTAGATGAGAATCATGGCAGCGGAGTTGGCAGTGGAGAAGGCTTCTTTTAATCAGGCTGATAAGGACAAGAGCATCCTTGAGTCTTCATTTGCTTAGCAGTTGTCCCGTGCCTCGGAAGAAGCTAGGAGTTTAAAAGCCTTGCAGGAGCAGAAAGAGGAATACTCAGGCGAGCTTGTGCAGTCTCTGACCTAGACCCAGGAGGATCTTCGCAATGCCTTGTACAAAATTCAATTCCTGGAGAGGTCCGTTGCACCTTTAAGGGCTGCCAAAGAAGCTGCTGAAGCTGAGAAAGAAGGGCTAAGAGCTGAGATTATGATATGGGAGAGAGATTATGAATCTCTTGAAGACGCGGCAGCCGTCGATGTTAGTTGGGCGTACATGAATTTTTGCCTTGACACATTGACGGAAATGAGTCGGGAATATTTCGACCTTGACGTTGAAATTGCTAAAACCAAAGAAGCCATGGAAAAAGCTCAACAAGGTCCGAATCTTTCCTCGCCTGAAGGTGAGACTCATGCTGTTCAAGCCTCTTCGTCCCAGGATGCTCCTGCTCCTACTGCCAGTGAAGAAGTTGATCTCCCACATCAAGACAATTAATATGTTGGTTCCTTTTTTTTATTTGATTGGTGATTACCCCCAGCTCTATCGGGGGTAAGTTTTTGGATCTTTGAAAGCCCCCAACTGACAACTTAGGGGCACCTTAATGTAAATACAATATATACGACTAAGTATTAGTTTAATACTTAGTTTCTACTTAGCCGTTTTAATATATCAATGCAGAATATGACTTTTGTTATTGAGTTTCTGTTCTACTCTTTAAGTCTTCTGCATACTTTATTTTTCGAGGTTTTAGTTTCACCTCTGAGTTTTGCATATAGAATGCTTTAGATTACTCGCACCTTTTTGTAATAGGCACGGTATAAAATGTGTGCCTTTTTCGTAGTAGGCATAATTTATGAAAGAGGGCCCTTTTTGATCGACACTTAATGAATAAGACGTCTCAACTTCATAATGGTGTAATAATGCAATAGAGTGATAGGAATTTTTCACATGTTTAAGAATGTTTCTGAGGAAAGTTTTTTGTTTGAACTTCCACAACATTTTACATGCGTTTGATTATCGTCTAAAACTCATGTTGCAACTGTTTTCTTTTAACAGATTTGATATTCACTTGTATTTCGTAACTGTTTTTCGTATGTAACAGTTTTTTCGAGTTAATACAAGAGACTAACTATTTTTTGTTCATAACAGTTTTTATAAAGGTTGGGGTTTTTACCCGTAACTGTTTTTGTTGACAACAGTTTTCAATAATCACGAGTAAGTGATTTTTCATCCGTAACTATTTTATTTGATAATAATTTTTCGAACAAATACAAGGATTTTGATCTTTCAACCGTAGCTATTTTATTTGATAACAGTTTTACATGTGAGTACAAAGATTCCGTAACTGTTTTTAGTTACAACAGGTTTTGAATGGGTACAATGATGATGATCTTTTATCCCTAACTATTTTTGGTTACAACAATTTTCTTTTGAATAAGTACAAAGATGTGCATTTCTTCCTCGTGGCTAATTTTGCCTTTCAACCTGAACATGTTCGAAGGTTTTCTGGATCAGGCTTTGTATTTGAGTCTTCATCTCTTTCGATTCTACTCGTATCACTTGATTTGTTGGGTAGATGGATCTTTAGGCTCGAGCTTTGACTTTCTGATAGTCTTCTTTGCTTCATCTTAGCCTTCCATATTGTATAGTCCCCCAAGTGTTTGAGCTTTGAAGAATGAAATCTCAAGCACTTGACTATTCCTTCTTTGTGGTCCTTTTCCTAAAAAGGAAAAACATGCGAGGTATATCATTTTTAGATGATGACTGCTTAACCCTTTAAAACGTCCATCAGAAAGTGTAACCCTAGACCGGGAATTCAGTTACTTCCTCGCGTCTTTGCAGGTCTAATATCATCATCTGGTGATGGGTTAGCTTTATGCCTATCATCTAAAAAGGTTAGTAACATTTTAAATGTTCAAAATAAAATCAAACGTGTGATACCTGACCGGGGGTACTTCTTTTCCTTGGAAGTAGTACTTCTTCAAGTGGATGGCATTCCAACTTGTTGGTAGGATTCTGCCATCCATATCCTCCAGTCCGTAGACGCCCTTCCTAGCTATGCCTCGGACTTTGTAGGGTCCTTCCCAATTTGGACTTTGTTTTCCTGCGCCTGCTTCTTTCGTTGATTGAAAGACTTTTTTGAGGACGAAGTCCCCAATCTTGAAGTATCTAAGTTGAGCTTTACGGTTGTAATACCGCTCTATGATTTGTTTTTGAGCTGCCATCCGTATTAGTACTGCTTCCCTTCGTGGTTCGAGTAGGTCCAGATTAGTCCTCAATTCGTCGTCGTTTGCTTCCTCCGTGGTTGTTGTAAACCTTATGCTTGGTTCGCCAATCTCCACAGGTATTAAGGCTTCTAAGCCATAGATAAGTGCGAACGGAGTTTCTCTCGTGGCTGTTTTGAAGTTGTTCTTTATGTCCATAGTACCGCTGGTAACTCATCAGGCCAATTTCCTTTGGCTTTATCTAGCCGCTTCTTTAGATTGTTGATGATGGTTTTATTTGTTGACTCAACTTGACCATTATCCACGGGGTGATATGGCGTTGAAGTGATCTGTTTGATTTGCCAGCTTTCAAAGAATTCTGTGATTTGTGAGCCTATGAATTGTGGACCATTATCACACACGATCTCCTTTGGTATCCCAAAGCGGCATATTATGTTTCGCCATAAGAAGCTTTTAACTTCCTTTTCTCACACATGTTTGAATGCTTCTGCCTCTACCCATTTTGTAAAATAGTCGGTTAACACGAGTAAAAACCGTACCTGTCCTTTAGCTGTGGGAAGAGGTCCTACTATGTCCATGACCCATTTCATGAAGGACCATAGGGATATTATTGGATGCAATAATTCCGCTGGTCGATGCATGTTATTGGCAAACCTTTGGCATCTGTCGCATTTGGATACGAAGTTCTCAGCTTCTTCTTCCATCTTAGGCCAATAGTACCCAGCTCTGATTAGGGTTTTTACCAAGGATCTTGCCCCTGAATGATTTCCACAGTGTCCTTCGTGGACTTCTTTCATCACGAACTCCGTTTGGTTAGGTCCGAGGCATTTTGCTAGGGGCCCTCCGAACATCTTGCGATATAATGAGTTGCGAATGAGGCAGTACCGTGCAGCTTTGCGGCGAAGTGCTTGAGCTATTTTCTTGTCTTCAGGTACGGTGCCATTCTGCAAAAAAATTAAAATTTCGTTTCTCCAATCCCAGGTTAAATTATTAAAAGTTACCTCATTTCCGTCCTGGTCGATCGTTGAATAGAATAGATGAACGACAATTGCATTGTCTTTGTTTGTTACTTCCGTGATTGTTGCGAGGTTAGCTAATGCATATGCTTCTGCATTTTCCTCTCTAGGTATTTGTATTACCTTCCATGTTTTGAATTGTCTCACGAGCTCTCGTGCCTTTTCCAAATATTGTTGCATCCGAGTCTCTCGAGCGATGTAAGTGTCACGACCCGAAATCCCACCTTCAGGCCGTGATGGCGTCTAACGTTGAACCCGCTAGACAAGCCAACGTTTGAGTTAATTTTACTAACTTTCTTTACTTAAGTCATTTAAAAGTGAAACAATGAACATGATCGACCAATAATAATGCGGAAGCTGCGAGTCTATGCATGTTAATATAATAGTTGCCACAAAATTTACGTGCAAAATCCCCCAGAATTGGTTTCGCAACATCTCACGGACTGTCTAAGATTACTACAACAAAAGTCTGAAATGAATAGTACAACTGTCTATGATACTAGGATAAGACAGAAACAATAAGATAGAAGATGACACCAAGATCCACGAACGCCTGCGGAACTACCTCGGTGTCGCATGTATGGACTGAAGGATACTCCCTCTAATGATGTCCACTGGGTCCGACTGCGTGATCTGCACAACATAAAGAAGTGCATGTGTAGCATCAGTACAACCGACCCCATGTACTGAGTAAGTGCCGAGCCTAACCTCCGCGAAGTAGTGACGAGGCTAGACAAAGCAGTTAAGCATGGTAATACGGGGACAAGTAATGGGGTACAAATGAGAATCAAAGATGAATAACTGAACAAACAACAATATGAAAGAACAAGACAACAGGAAATAATAACACAAACAAGTATGTACACGACATCACCCTTCGTGCTTTTACTCTCGTCCTCACAATGCACAGTATAAATGAAAGCAATATAAATCATTGCAAGACATCACCCTTCGTGCTTTTACTCTCGTCCTCACAATGCACAGTATAAATGAAAGCAATATAAATCATTGCACGACATCACCCTTCGTGCTTTTACTCTCTTCCTCACTATGCAATGTATGAAAGAAAGCAATATAAATCATGGCAGGACATCACCCTTTGTGCTTTTACTCTCTTCCTCACTATGCAATGTATGAAAGAAAGCAATATAAATCATGGCACGGCATCACCCTTCGTGCTTTTACTCTCTTCCTCACTATGCAATGTATGAAAGAAAGCAATATAAATCATGGCACGGCATCACCCTTCGTGCTTTTACTCTCTTCCTCACTATGCAATGTATGAAAGAAAGCAATATAAATAATGGCACGACATCACCTTGGTGCTTTTACTCTCTTCCTCACCCAAATCAACAACAAATAACAGCTTGGCAAGGAATGCAACAGAGTGAAATACAATTCATAACCACCCAGCAAGGGGAATATCAACCAAAATAATAACATTGCCCGACAAAGGACTCAGCTATAACCAACCTCATACAGATACATAACTTAATGAATTGGGTTCTCAATTGAGACATCATATCACAAGTACTTAAGCAAGTATTCTCAGCAATTAAACAACTTTCCAAAGGAAACTACTTCATAACACAATTATTATCGGAGTAATAACAAGTAATCACCAAAAATAGACTCACAGGCATGCTTGACAAATAATGCATAGGTACTCGTCACATCACCTATACATTGAACATGATAAAACAAGTAGCACATACGACCCAACACCTATTGCCTCACTAAAGTTAGGCCAAACACTTACCTCGGCTCCAAGAATGCAATTCACACCTCAATCACCGCTTTCCCTCTCGAATCCAACTCCGAAACGATAGTATCTAGACATAATCGACTCAATAATATCAATAATGACTCAATAATTCAATTCCCAAGCCTAATTATACATTTCCCATCATTCATCCAAAATTACCAAAAACCGACCCGGGCCCGCTTGGTCTAAACACGAGGTTCGGACCAAAATCCGATCACCCATTCTCCCACGAGCCCGAATATACAATTTGTTTTGAAATTCGACCCCAAAATGAGGTTGAATTCCCAAAATTTCCAAGAGCCCTAACTCTACCCAAACCCCCAATTTCTACCCTTGATTTCATGTTTTTAGACCTAAAATCTAGTGATTGATGAAGGAAAATGGAAGAAATTAGAGTTAGGATTACTTACCCAAGTGGTTATGGTGGAAAATAGCTTGGAAGTCGTCTCTGGGGTTTGGAGAAGAAGGATATGGTGAAAAATATGAAAAATCCCGTAATGGGTTCTATTTTTGAGCAATTAAATAACTGGGCAAAATTTGTACTATGCGATCGCAGAGCTTCATGGATTCCCTGTTATGCGACCGCAGAGGAGAAGATGCGATCACAGAAAGACCTGCCACAGACCTCTACGATCGCGGATGGGCTAGTGCGACTGCAGAGAGGAAGCTACCCAGCCCCCACCCAGACCTCCTGTATCCCTATGCGATCACAGACTGTCCTATGCGATCGCATAGAGGAGCTGAGCTCCCCCCTAACTTAACGCTATGCGATCGCGGAGATGCCTATGCGATCGCATAGAGGAGCTGAGCTCCCCCCTAACTTAACGCTATGCGATCGCGGAGATGCCTATGCGATCGCATAGTGTAATGCATCAGACACCAGCAATTGAAAATTTACACCTGATTTTCTAACACTTTCGCACTCCGACACCTACTCGAAACTCACCCGAGCCCTCGGGGCTCAAAACCAAATATACACACGACTTCAAAATCATCCTACAGACTTATTCAAGTAATAAAACCACCAAAATATCATAAAAACAACGAATTAAGCTCCAAAATCTATAGAATTTTTTCAATCTTCATAAACTTCTAAATTTCCCATTTTTATCCGAAACACGTCAAACCAAGTCCGTTTCTTACCAAATTTTACAGATAACTCATATAATACATATTGAACCTGTTCCGGGCTCCGGAACCATAATACTGTATTGGTAAAAAAGAGTATCACACGTAAGCAAGACCTTGACAACTCAGCTAGCTACGTGGACCAAGGAAAACACAACAAATAGACTTGATTCTGTAAAGAGGTACGAGACAAAGAGGCACAGTCAATAAACCCACAAGTTCATCAACCACGGGAAACTTAATGGCAAAGAAGAGATACGGTCACAGTGAACCCAGACGAAGCTACAAGTAGATTCGAGAATCAACAGTTAATGACTTATACATTACGCAACTCCTATACAACAATTACGGTTATCCTTTGTAACGCCTCATTATGTAATAATTAGCCATTAATGAGCAATCATGACAGGCACCAAACGTTATACTAGGAAACCCCTATATAAAGGGAAGAAATGTAACCCATAAGGGCATCTGAATTCTCGAATACAAACTGCTTTACTTTTCTGCATTCTATACTGCTTATTATTCCTTTATTCATTATATTATTATTCACTCGATTATCAGTAACCCGCGTTTATCCTAAAATAGCTTTGGTCAAGGAATCTCATTCTTTGGTTAAACAAATTGGTTCCTTTACCGGGAAATTGATAATCATAGTGCGTTTACCAACTGATATCCTTTAAATCATGTCTAATTCCAACAACAACGACAACAAAAACGTCAACAACAACGACGACAACAACCAACAAGGAAATGGAACCCCAGTTCCATCTCCTCGAGGAACACCACGTGCTTCGAGGGAATCATCCCTTGAAAGATCTGATAACCATCGTAACAATAATGGGCAACCAATAGAGCAAGATCAAATAAGGCAAATGATTGCTGAATACGTGGGGCAGGCTTTGCAAGAATTTGCGAGAGGATTACCACAGGCACCTCCAGTACCACTAACACCACCTTCAAATAATACAATCGTAGTAGATAATCCGCAATCTGGATTAATAAACTCAACCAGAGGTGAAACCCCCAATGAATATCTTGAAACGAGACCAGGTACGACTAATAACTCTAAGTTACAAAATTTATTACTAACCATGTATAAACAGATGAAGGAACAGAACGATTGCATCGAGCAAATCCCTGGAGTGCCGCCCATCATCAAGGGCATTGATGTTGATAGATATTCTCAACAACCTTGGAAGCCAAGTGCGGCTCCATTGCCTATACTCAAGAAATTTAGAATGCCCGACGTTCCTAAATATGATGGAACAACTGACCCACGCGATCACATGACTGCCTTCACTACTGGAGTAAAAGGCAATGACTTAACAAAAGAGGAGATCGAATCGGTCCTTGTCAAGAAATGTGGGGAAACGCTCACAAAAAGGAGCTTTAACCTGGTATTCTCTTCTCCCTGAAAATTCTATAGATTCCTTAGCTGAACTTGCAGATTCGTTTATAAAAGCACACTTTGGTGCACAAAAAGTTGAAAAACGAATGGAAAATATATTCAAGATAAAGCAAGGAGACATGAAATTGCTTCGTGAATTTGTAGGCAGGTTTCAACGAGAAAGAATGCAATTACCAAGGGTGCCTGACAATTGGGCAGCCATGGCATTTGCAAGCAACTTAAACGATAAAAGCTCAGAAGCCACGAGACGACTTAAAGAAAGTCTGAGAGAATTCCCAGCTACAACATGGAATGATGTGTATAACAGGTACAATACCAAACTCAGAATCCAAGAAGATAACATTGCTCGATCAAAAGATGAAGAATATCCCAGAACCAAACGTCCAGAACCAGAGAAAATGTCAGGTAAAAACAGGTACGATCCTTACTTAGGACTTTCGGGACGCGACACACGTCCCAGGTTTGAAAATACAAGACCATCGGGAAGAGATATAGGCTCATCCTCATCTAGATCCAGGAGAGATCGAGATGAACGGTCCAGGGGTAATACCCGAATTGGAGACCATAACTTCAATGTGAGCAGTACTGAACTTGTCTCAATATTGAGAAATATGGGAGACAAGGTTAAATGGCCCAAAGAAATGCGATCTAATCCTAACAGGAGAAACCTTGATCAGTGGTGTGAATTCCACAATAATCATGGCCATAGAACTGCAGATTGCAGATTTTTGCAAGGTGAAATAGAACATCTATTAAAACAAGGCTACTTAACAAAATATTTTAGTGATAAAGGTAAACAGGCATATATGAAGAACAGGAAGGAGCCCCCAAAACCTCCTTCGCCAAAACGAACTATCAACGTCATACATGGAGGGGAAGAAGTGAACGACATAGTTTGCCAGTTAGCATCAAAAGTCACAAGTACCCACGGGAAACGAGTTCGAGAAGAGACGAAGGAAGATCAAATAACTTTTGATGACGCAGATTTTGGCGGATCAATGCTTCCTCTTAACGATGCACTGGTAATATCTTTAATATTCATGACACTAACGTTAAAAGAGTGTTGATTGATCCAGGCAGTTCAGTCAACATTATTTTGATAAAAGTCGTGGAGGAAATGCTGGTAGAAAATGAAATGATCCCAAGGGCACGAGCCTTATTTGGGTTCGATAATTCAACAGTGATAACTAAAGGAGAAATCGAACTTACCACTTACGCCGAAGGAGTCGTCAAAAATGCGAAATTCCAAGTCATTGATACAGAGATGGCTTATAACGTTATTTTGGGAAGACCATGGATCCATGATATGAAAGCGGTCCCATCCACCTTACATCAGGTAATAAAATTCCCTTCAAAGTGGGGAGTAAGACAAATTAGAGGTGACCAGCAAACTTCGAGAAATATCAATTCGATAGCTCTTCACAACAAAAAAGATATGGGAGAGACAACAAACTATCAAACAGAAGCTCCTCAACAAACATGTATGGAAAAAACCTCTAATCAACTATGTACAAAAGAAATGGATATTCAAATAGGTACGGAAGGAGATAACGATGAAACAAATCCTGTTACCATCAAGGATGAGCTAGAACATGCAGACATAGACTCCAGACTGGATTTCANAAACAAAAGCCCAAGGCAAAGGTTTATATTGGCACAAAATTGCTGGAAAGACTAACTCTTGAGCAAAAAGGTATGTTAGTCAATTATTTAAAAGCTAATGAGGACTGTTTTGCATGGTCCCACTCAGATATGACAGGTATCCCACCAGAAGTGATGACTCATAAACTAAATGAAGATCCATCCTTCGCACATGTTAAACAAAAGAAAAGAAAGCAAGGACCTTTCAAAAATCAAGTGATTGACGAGGAAGTTCAAAAACTACTGAACATAGGCTCGATACGAGAGGTAAAGTATCCTGAATGGCTGGCTAACACAGTAGTGGTACCTAAAAAGAACGGCAAATAGAGGGTATGTGTAGATTATACTGATTTAATAAAGCATGTCCTAAAGATTCATTTCCTTTGCCACATATAGATCAAATGATCGATGCTACCGCAGGTCATGAATTGTTAAGTTTTTTGGATGCATATTCTGGTTATAACCAGATTAAAATGGATTCCCTAGATGAAGAAAAAACTTCATTCATCACTAACAAGGGGACTTATTGTTATAAGGTCATGCCTTTTGGCTTGAAAAATGCAGCGGCCACTTACCAAAGGTTACTAACAAAAATATTCCAAGAACATTTAGGAAAAACGATGGAAATCTATATCGATGATATGCTTGTAAAATCAACACAAGTGGAAAATCATCTCCAACATCTCTCTACTACTTTTGACATCTTACGCAGGTATAATATGAAGCTCAATCCGGAAAAATGTGCCTTCGGAGTACAATCTGGTAAGTTTATGGGATTCCTTGTATCTAATAGAGGAATAGAAGTAAATCTGGCTCAAATAAAAGCTATAGGAGAAATACCTGAAATTTTGAAGAATAAAAAAGAAGTTCAAAGATTAACAGGAAGAATAACAGCTTTAGGAAGATTTATTTCTAGATCTTCCGAGAAAAGCTTTAAATTCTTTTCAGCTCTTAAAAAGCAAAATCAGTTTGAGTGGACTGAAGAATGCCAGCAGGCACTCAAAGACTTGAAGATTTACTTATCAAAACCACCGCTGCTATCGAAGCCAAGAGAAAGATAAAGATTATACATCTACCTGACTGTTTCAGAAATTGGCGTAAGTGCAGTACTGGTAAGGGAAGAAAAAGGTAAGCAATCCCCTATTTATTATTGTCACGACCCAAAACCTGGTTCAGGCCGTGATGGAACCTAACGGCGAGGTTAGGCAAGCCAACATATAAATCCCCAGGAGTTACTACCC